>JAVHNF010064037.1:10929-28745 GCA_034783455.1 Micropsitta finschii
TCCTGTGAGTGGCAGGAAGGGAGGGAAGAGACGCGGGCGAGCAGGGGCAGGTCCTGCTAATCCCTGGGAACCCCGTTCTGCAGAGCTCCATACATGACTACGCAGAGCGATGTAGGAAATAAAGAGGTGATGAGTTCTGCAGCTGATTTCCTTGTGCTTTGAAGAATGTTGCAGGTAAGATATGATTCCCTGTAATTATGTGGGAAGATAAAGACAGGAAAGTTGCTGGCAGAGCACCAGGCCCAGGAACACCTGAATACCTCAGGAAAGGCTTTACAGCTTCTGTCATCCCTCTCTCAAATGATCCTCGATGCCTGAGCCATGACTATCACTGTTCACAAGGAATGAAAGAGTGTGGAGAGGACAAGTGCAGTCTGCTTAACAGCGTGCAGTGCTGAGGAGAAGTGACAGCATGAAGGAGAAAGTGAGGCTGTTTCCATGGTAACTAAGTTTGGGAAAAGTATATAGAGATCAATGTTATCCCAACATGTATGTTTACACACAGACCCACAGCAGTAGCCAGTTATTCACCTGCAAGTATCATGAAACCATGTAATTAATCACCACGAGACCACCTAAGACCTGCAGCTTGAAGAAGCTGCACTTGGTTTGGAACAACAGTGTCCCCAGCTGGAGAAACACTCTCACATGAGGCAGCAGCATCAGTCTGGGATGTGGACGGGAGGAAGAAACCCCCGAAACAACTTCTAAATGATGTAACTCAACAGCATGTGCCATAAGCTTTGCCATACCTGTGAAAGTTCAGTCAGACACTTCCAGAGGGTGAACAAGGCAGACAAGGTCACTTCCAAATGGGATAGAGCATCTCCTACGCAATCTCCTGTCACAGCAGCCTAAGTTCTTACTAAAGTACTCAGCCATCTATCACAGTGCAAGTCCAACATGTTATGGTTCAAAAGATGGCATATTATATATATAATATACATATATTACTATGCTAATAGTCGTGGCTATTAAAGAGAAGGGTTTAGTCTAAGGGAGAAAAATCTGCCTCAGAAACCAGGTAGAACACTCAGTGTTAACTGTGGCAATGACACACGTTTCTATTCATTCCACTGCAACCAACTTAATATCTAAGCTATTACCTCACCATCCATGAGCTAAAGCAATACAAATTCCCAAATGGAAGAAGTTCAGGAATGAAGGTCCTGACTGAACGGACACTTGCGTTCTACCGGAGCTCTGCAAGAGATTCTAAGAACACTGCACATATTGGGCTTGTTTTCTGAAAGCACAGTATCACTGCTACTGAAAGCAGGAGAATGGAATGTGTTTATTACCCTCCCTTCTGTAGCTACAGTACAATTCTCTATCTGTGACCCAGAAACAAATTAAAGGCAGACTGTCAAGTTGTATATTTTAATGGGCTTTTCTGTGGGCTCGCAGCAATCTGAGAGCTCTGCAGTGCCTGGAGCTTGCAATAAATTAAAGCCTTTGTTTGTTTACTTTCTGCCTTTCATTCTTCCCCCAGAAATGAAACTGGCCACATCCATTTGTGTCCCTCCAGCCTGTTACTTAGTAAAGGGTCTTTGCATTTAGGCTTCCTGGGAAGCGTTGGAAACAGCACCACATTTTGTGTTGTAGCAGTCTGGAGATGAGCAAGAGGTGGCCACCGCTGTTCACCTCGTCCTTTGGAAATGGGAGACTCTAAAGAACTGGTAATTATCCATTCTGCTGGAAAAAGCAGTGAAGGTTTGAGGTTGTTTGTCTGTTTTTGTGGGGGGAATCCAGACAATTGCAACATAAAATACAACAGAGCACCTGAGCATGTATTAAGTGGTGAAATCGCCACCGAAAATGCCAAACAAACACGTTTCCGAGAGTTAAGGACAGTCATGTGGGCAGTTTGAATCACTGTCACCATTTTAAATGATGCCTTCCGTTGTTTCTGTTCCCTACCAGATGACCAGCAGCACTTCTATGCAGTCACAACTCTTTTAGACAGATTACGAAAGGTGGGGTAAGTCATCTCCTCTTCCCATGCCTCAGTTTCCCCATTTATTTGAAGGCATTATGATAAGTTGCAACCCCACAGTGAGTGCAAGCTAGAATTCATTCAGATTGACAGAACAATTTAACAGCCTCAGATGAAAGGTGCTATGGAAGTGTCAAGTACTGTCACTGTAATTATCATTCAGCACACACTGATCAGAAGAATGAAATGGGAATCAGCATTTCCTATTAGCCCCGCTTGCAGCCTAAAATATTCTTCCTGTGGGCTCTCTGCAGAACTGCTTCTACAGCAGTGGAGGAATGGAGGGATGTAAAGAGAAGAGTAGAAACATCCTGAGAACAACACGGGTTTCTCCCACAAAAGCTTCCTCAGGCTTTCCAAGAAGAGGGACCTTGGAGCTCACTCTCACTCTTTCCCTGTCTCCAGTCTCCTTCCTGGTACAAGGATGTGATTTTCTGTCACAGCTCCAAGGATGTTTCCAAGGCTGTTCTGCCATCAGTCTCCTCTGCACTCTGAACAATGCTCCTCTAAAGCCATTGGTTTTCATAGCCCCAGTGGGGTGAGGAAGTGTAAACATTTGGAATAGCTACACAGAATCAATGGAATTGTGTTAATTTACACTCACTGCAGAGCCAGACAACTCGCTGAAATGTTTGTTTTCCCCTTTCTCACCTGGGAACAATGCACTATTTGACTTGATTTCCACTAGAAACACAAGCTCCCCTTCTTAATGCACTGCCCAACAGTGGAGGCAAAAAGGTGACTTTCTCCCCTAGCCCTGACAATGCTTCAGGGGTGGCTGGGGCACAGCAATTCAGTGCTTCATGGTCATTTCCTTCTTGGTGGAAGCTGCATCCTGCAGATTAAAGAGGATCTGACTGCATGCTGTGTGGATCCTCACCCTTTAGGAGCCAACCAAGCTCTATTAGTTCTTCTCATACAAAGCATCTAACAGATGCCAACAATACCAGGTCATCTCCCATCCCCTTCTTCCTGCCCTGTCCCAGCGCCAGCCTTGCTGCTGTCTGTACAGCCCCTGCAGAGCCCTGCAGCCTTTGCTGCCCAACCATGTCAGTCTGACAGCAATCAAAAGCAGCCCAACACCATGCTCCACCCCACAAGAACTAAAGCAGGATTGCTAATACTCTTAAAGTGGCCTCAGTGTGTGAATGGAGCTGCTGTGGATGAGCCCTGATGCCTCTTCCATTCTGTAAACGCGTCCTTCAGACTGCTACAGGCTCTGAAGAGGAGACAAGAGGAGACCTCCCTGGAACACATTCAGTTCAGAAAGGGGAAAAAATCCATACCCGCCTTGCTGAGTCCTTTTCAGTGAAGCAGGTCATAGCACCATGTCTTTTATCCTGTCATTCCCGTCTCCTGCTTGATGCACATAATAAATCCACAGTGGTTTGAACTGCAGCTCTCTGCTGAAATCTGACAACCCCACATAGCTTTAACTGTGCTGCCTTCCAGTACTCTCCCAACTGGAAACTCCAAGTTTCCTTGGGAAGTTTCCAATCTACAAGGTCAGACTCAAATAGCTACACATTTTGTATTTACAACCAGTTTCATTTTCCAATTCCTGTGCTAGGCAGCAGTGAGTATGGAAAAAAGATGACCTTTTATCTCTCTTTCATGCTTTAACTACAGTTTATCCCATGTCTCAGAAGGTACAGGCAAAAAATTCAAGAGCAAAAGCACCAAAAGATTTACATGAACAGGATGACTTGGAACAGTAAGACAGAGAGCTCTAATTTTAATAACAAGCTATTGGTAATCTGACGTGGGGTGCTGGCAGAGCCAGTAAAGAGCCAGGCACGTCTGACCTGGGAGCAGTGACTTGGGAGGCCAGAAAACCACTTACTCATTTTCACATGACAGGCTCAAGCTTGTGAAGAACATTCAATTCTCTTGAAACTGAAGGAGGATTTCAGAGAAGTAATTAGGAGCAGCTTAGCTCGTGGTTAACACCAGGGCTGGGAATTAGAAATCAAGAAATTCAGCTCAGGACATATTTCCTGGCTTTGCTGCATGATCAAATTGAAGTTACTTAACTTTTCCCTACCTCCGTTTTCCCAGCTGTAAAATGAGGGTGCTAATAAAGAGCCACCTCTGTGGAGAGCCTGGAAATCCATCAACGCAAGATGCTTTAAGAGCACGAAGTCTGCGTGATGTTGTTGTACCTGACACAACAGAATCTGAGGGTCAGGTTAGAGCTCCTGACTGAACACGGTGAGATAGAAATAACTCAAAATGAGCTCGTTTTTCTTCCAACCCCAACACTTCCAAGCGTGTCCTGGTCCAGAAACAGCGGCTGAGTTGACAGATACATTCTCAAAGTAATTTAGCTCTTTCTTGCTGCCACTAACACTGGTTACCCAAATTCAGTTGACAGTTTAATGATAATAGCTTTATGTTTATATATCATCTGTGATAATGCTCCTGTGCGCTTTAAATTCACTCCCTGGAAAAGGGGTATTTTAATGTATGCAGCCACAGAGCAGAATGACAGTAATCTTCCCTTCTAGGTGGAATGGTTTAGTAAACAATTACACTTCAATTAAAGATGGGGTGATCACACTGAGGGAAGCACCATTCAGCTCTTCACATAATACAGGAAGACAAATTCTCTAAAGGAAAACTATTATAATGTAATTTATATGACTGCTTTTGGGGAATAAAAGAGGGAAATGGTGTGGTTTATATGCAGGCAAAAACTTGGGAAAAAATCCTTCCCTATCTTGTCCACAGCAGCTTGAAGCAGGATTCCATTATTTGGGATTATGTTCAGTGGAAAGGAGTGCTAAAGGGTCACTCACTTTCATCTCTCCAGGAGCTTCCACTTGCTGGTATGTCATTAGTATTTAATACTTCATCTATCAAGGATTAAAACCAGGAGAGATGGAGGAATGCCTTAAGAGTAGCTTAGATTGTATCACTGTAAATTCTGCTGTGTACCCAACCCAAACAGGCAGAAAAGCTGCTGGAAAACAAGTTCACATTCCAAGCAGAAGAACTAAAACCTAGAATGATTTCCTATTTCTTTGCCACTATAAAACCTCACTACTGAAGGGCCTGAAAGCAGCACAAGGACTGAGCCACAAAGGGCAGCTCCTGCTGCAAGACATCACGCTGAGGTGCGCAACAGGCAAGAAGCAGATAATGGAGGAACATAACAGAATGAGATGATGCTCCTTGTCATGACTGACAATGAGCCAGTGAAGAGGGTTTATACCATTGGGTTTGGGCTTTATGTCTTCCCTGAGAACTGTTGCCCTTCCAATCCAGCTTGCACCATCCATCAATGGACAGCCTGAGCACAGAGCTTATACCTGCGGTGTGTCTGGGTTTTGTTTTGCTGGTGGGTTTTCGTAGTCAATGTGGCTTCCACCAAAAGCACAGAAGTGTTTCCTGAGATCCTGGAAAGCAAATGCTTGATACTAGAACTGAGGATTAAAGGTCTGGAGAGAAGGAAATCCTAAACTTCATCCAGCATTTCAGGGTAAGAGAGTGCACAGATGCTTCCTCAGACACAGCTCTGTAAGAAAGGCAGAGAGCCATTCGAGCTGTTTAAACACATTCAGACTACACATGTTAATGCTCTCTGTTTGGAAGGATGCTCCTTGCACAGTCAGTGAGGTAGACTAACAGCAAGAAATCATTCTGGTTTCGTGATCCAATCCCTCAGTCCAACTCTTCTGCACAAGTTCTTTGGCAACCTGGACTTCTGCTTTGGCACAGAGAACTAAATAAATCAGGCTTTAAAAAAAGCAGTCAATAGATGGCAGTACTCTAATGAGATGGGAGAGAAGTCAGCCCACAGCGAGTCTCAGCAATCCCACCCTTACTCTGATTCCCTTGCAAGGTGGGCAGAGCAAGAGGATTTAATTAATACCCAGTAGAGTTTCTCATCTTCTGGTCCCTGTGTTTGATAAAACACAACACATGCTTCAGGATTAACCCAGCTCACACCCTACGCTATTTGGATTCAATGCAGAGAGGCTAAAAGCTTCTCTGTGTTCTCCTGAAAGGTAAACATCAGCCAACAGTGAAGCTTTACTGATTGTCCCTCGGGCATGGAGGAGAGTCCAGCACTTGCCCTTGGTTCCACTGATGTCTACAGCTCTTGAGCATTATCAGCTCCTGCCAGTTATCCATTCTCAGCGCACACAACTCTGGGTGACAACCTAAGAAGGCAACATTTAACTGACATCTCTTGCTAAGTCAAGCCTCTGTCTTCCTTTTTCTATCCTTAGATACTGACTTTTACTGAAGCACTTGTTAATTAGGTCTCTTCCTTCAAGAGGTGGAATCATGACATGGACAGGTCCCAACAACACCTTTTAATTCTGAAGATTTCTCCTGCAAACATGTGCATCTCTTCCATAAATGTATGAGATATAACAAATTCATTAGAACCAGAAGTTCCCTGCTTATATGGAAGTTTTATACGGACAGGCACCAAATCTACTGATTTAGGCACTAATGCAGCAGTCAGAAAGGTTTCTTCTAGTCCATACAAAGCAACTGGGAGTGCAACACTGTCAAAATAGCTGAATCCAATGGCTCCTGAGCTTACAGGTCCCTTGGAGGCCCAGAAGCAGAAGGATGGAGATGTCAGGGAAGAACAATCAGCTGTAAAATATGAAAAGCTTACGACATCAAAACCTACAACAGCAGGCTCCAAAGTAATAATTCCATTACCACTAAACTAAAGCACTAATTACAATTCCCAGTGGCTGGAGTGGACTGACTGCTAATGTTCCTCTGGTTAATGAAGGAAGGTGAGAGAGAATATATTTCTTAGGTCAGACATCTGCTGAAATCTGGGCAGCCATAAAAACTGTATGTAATGAAGCCATTCATATTAATGGCAATAACATTCAGAGGGCTGAGCAGGAACAGAAATGAGATGATAGTGGATTGTAACTCACAGAAGACAAATGCTATGTATTATCCATGTGAATAACATTATCCATACTGAACAACAGAGCCAGTCAAAGCAAGCAACCACATTCCACATAGGCTGTTTCACTATTCAGAGCTAACCTGCTTAAAGACAGGACTAACATCTCTAAAAACACAAAGCAGGATATATGCCAATGGGACAGTATTTTATTTTCACTGACTACAAGTACACTAAGAAAAATACTCCCAAATCCTCTGTCTGGTGAAGAATCCATATTTTCCCTCTATTCTTTGCCTCTTTCATCAACAAGTAGCACATTGTTTCAGGTTCAATGATACATGTTGACTAAGATGGATGGGTTGTGATAGATGCAAAGCATGCAGCAGAAGCCTATCCAGGTAGCTTTAGTGTGTGTCTGCCTGCTATGCTGAGTTTTGGAGCATATATAACTGATAATCAATTCAGAGAGAGGGTGCATGGCTTGTGGACCATTATTTGCCCTCTTGGCACTGAAAAAGATGCACCTTGCTTAGCAAAAAACGTGATGCCACAAGAGGAATCAAACCAAAAGAAGATCCCCCTCTGCTTTGACCTGATAGAACAGGGAGCTCTTAGGAGAATAACTTTCATCCACTCCAGGATTAAAACAGCAAACACAACCCTGCAACAAATGCTTAAAATGCATCTCATACCCCATTGTTTTTCTGTTTCATTGTCTTCAGTCTTTGCCACATACTGTACCCACTCCTTCAACACAGAACTCGGCTCCTGCCATCCACTCACTTTTTTCATTACTTCACTATTCAAATAAGACAGTACCAAAACCCACACTCGCATATTTTTGGTAGGTGTTTGCGTATCATGGCTACAGAGTTCACCTCCACAGAGAATGTGAGGCATGCACAAACTTCAGGGCTTACAGAACTAAAGCAAACTCCTTGAACAAACTCCTGTTGATGATTCATTCACCCGTGCAAAGGCTCGCAGGTGAACTGGGTGTGCTCAGTTTAGATTGCACCATTGTCTTCCCTTTGAAATTCTGGTTCTACCTATCCAGGTTTGTTATGGAGTGCCTGAGCCAGGAAAGCAGGTGTGGCCTGCAGAGAGAACCCACATCCAGCAAAGCACCTCCAAGGCTCCTTCTCTGAATAAAAAGACCTGTGTGCAACCTTATTGTACACACAGAGCAGACACTTTCCTCTTGACAACATGAGCTTCTGATTGCCTTGGCTGTCGCTCAGACTGGGTAGAGCCACCTCCAGCTGTGTGTACTTTATGCTTGGACTTATGTTTTTAAACCTCTAACTACATTTCTCTCTTACTGTTACAGGAGGTTACTCTAAATGTTACCCAAGAGACCTTGGTAACTTCAGCTGATTACAAAGCATCCCAAGACTCTATTGCATTAATTGTAAATGTGTCCAGGCTGATGACACATTAGAAAATACTCTCTGTAGGAGTATGAGGACATACTGTACGGTTACAGACCAGTTAATATATCCAGGAATACACTGCACTACCCTAGGATTCACAAAGGGAACCTCACCAGGAAAGTCTTCCAAGTGAACGACCTACCAAAACCTGCTCCAGATTCATATCCAGATCTTGTTGCTTTACCAAGAAATACTTTACAGTTGCTTGTTGCTGGCAGTATCTAACACCACCACATGTACTGTGAAGTAAGCTACCGAGCAGTTTCACACACACCACCTCTCTCTTCCCTTCCAGCAACCCCCCCGAACCTCCGGGATGGGGACAGACACGTACCGTGACACGGAAGGGCGTTGTGGCAGCAGGCTCCATGGTGGGGTTCTTCTCGGAGACCCCGCTGGGCATGCTGCGCCTCTGCCCGCACCTCTCCGGGGGGGACTCTGCGGATGGAACACAAACCAAAGGACAATTACAAACACAGGAGCACAGGAAGAGCCCAGGAACACCAGCAGGCCATGCAAAACAGGGCTTCCTACTTGGAGATGCTCTTGCAAATGAGCCAACACAACCACCCTACTTCTGTTTCCCACAGAACAGCGTTCAATCAGCAAGACTCTCACCTTCTACAATTAGCATTTTTTATACAACTGTAAGCTCCAGATAATGCCTGACAGGTTGGCATTATCATTACTTCCAGTCTGCAGACAGGTAAACAGAAAATGGATTGAGCTGAGTGAGAATTATATGCAAAGTACAGATCTGTGCACTCATGGACTTGGTACTCCTACGGGAAGCTGCTAATGGGGTTACAGGCACAGGATGCTGAAGTTGCCTCTCTAATTCCTCCAGCAATTTGCTTTGTAACTAGGAAAAATTATGAAACCCTGCATTTATGAAAGTATAAAATGTGGATACTTACCTCCTTCCCTGCAGGTGAGGAAGGGAGGGAGCTGGAAAGGCTAAATTAGCAAATATGCCTAACACTGAGAAGATTTAGAACAATATTAGCTAAGGTCAGCAGCTATTATGAGCTGGTGTTTCCTTGGTTCACAAACCCTCTCTGAATGCACCATGGAACTCATAAAAAATAGATGGATTTCCAAGCTGCCATTCAGTGGTGCTCAGACCTGGTAACAAGCTTCTTTCTCAAACCATGCCAATCCTGAGCCTCTGCAATCTGCAGCTTGCTGTCATCAGGTCTTGGCAAGGAGGGCTGTCCCCTTAGTGAGGTTCTCCCCTTGCCAGAACTGCCATCACTCAGGATCCATAAGGAACAACTAATACCTGCAATTCCACTCAACAGGTCCTGAGACGTAAACTATTCCACAAGGACAGACTGTGAGATTCCACCCCTGGACTGGGTGAACTGTTCAGTGACACCTTCGTTGGTTGCAAATCCTGCCCATAATCCCTCACCAGCAGCCACGCACCCTGTGTGAAAGCCAGACAGCCAAAACCAGCAGTTCACAATGGCTTTCACAACTTCCAGCCAAGCCTTCTAATGCCTTGGCCACTTTCTTTGCAGAATGCTGCTCTTTGAACCTCAAGGAGGCAATAAATCCTTCACACGTCAGCTCCTTTCACACTTGGGCTCCTTTGAACAGTGGCCACTTTTATTTTTGGACTGTCATAAACCCCTACTTGATTACAGCATTTTGAAAGTGAGCTGGAGATGACAAAACAACTGAAGAAGCTGCTTTGCATTTTCCTAATGACTAGAAAAATAAACACTGGTGAAAGCATTTCTCATATACATGGCTGGAAAACAGGCACCATGGGGTGAGCTGAAAAGCAGCTGCAAGAAATGCCTTTCCCAGGGGAATGCAGCACAGTCCTGGAGCTTTCTTCCTCAACCCAACGCACCTTTTGCCTTCGGCACAGAGGGCAGGTACTCACTGCTCCGTGTAGGTGTTACAGCACAATGGCTTTGCACCACTGTGGTCTGTCAAAGCAAAGTGCACAATGGTCTCACTTTCAGTGATCTCCCAATCTGCTTCCTCCTCCCACCACACAGGTCAGGGAAAGGGAGAGTGTGTTATGGCCCAGAGCTCATCAGTATCTGGGTCTGACTGCACCAAAGCGACAAACCGTACTCTTCAATTCTTCATTGTTAATACATACCCAAAGCAGAGCAGCAAACACATCAGTCTGAGCCAGACCAAAACACAGAGATGGGCTAGAACCTAAAGCTCTCTATCAGCCTTAAGCTTCTGGTTCATCAAGTGGAGACAAACCTCCATTTAGCATAGTTCAAGTAGTGTGGGTATCGCTGGAGAGGGGAATCTCTGCAGGAGAGACGCATTACAAAGCTCTTTAGAAGGAACCAGAAATATCTCGCAGGAGGGTTGGGTGTGGGTGTTTGGGGTGGGGAGGGGGGAGCTGTTTTGTTTTAAAGGGAAGTAAAAATAGCTTACAGGTAAATGAGTAACTCCTAACTACCAGGAGGGTACAGCAGAACGGTTTTACATAGCGAATAGTACGAATACGTGAAGGTTTGAACTGCCCTGTTTACATCCTCAGGGTTAGAGGAGAAGTCTTAGGCTGGATTACTCTGCCTGGAGATAGACATTAGCCACGTCTGCTATGTAGCAAACCCCCACATAACAGGTCACTGTAAGGCAACAATTAAGACTCTCTCCATAGCCACTAGAGGCTGAAAAAGAATGGCTCACCATTTACAGCAGAAGATATTTAGGCTAGCCATTGGAAGAAGTCTTCTCTTGACACGTTACACACTGGAATTGATCTTCTGGAGAGAGTAATGTGTGCTCAAGCCTCTCTCCAAGGTTTCTGTCAGGAGAGGTTCAGGTACAATGAGTTTCCTCCCTCCCCTCTTCTGGGGCAGATGGGACCAGATGATCTGATATCAGATTCAGCATCTGACTTCAGCCTTTTCCTCACAACCTCTGATGCTTCTTCCTCCTGTCCTCAGCTCTGCTTCTGGACAGACTCTACAGCAGCCCATCACACCCCTCCATAGCACAAAGAGTCCAGGGTCCTACCCTGACCTCTGTTCCACACTAGTGTGACCCTTTGACATTTTAATGCTCTTCATGAGACTCACAATTGATAAAAACCTGGCAAACCCCACGGGAACACTGCAAGGTTTCATTAATGAATATCTGCAATCCACTTTGTATCCCGAGATAAAGGATTCCAGAACGAGGAACAGAATTACCACAGGCAGCTAACCGCAGAATGACATTTCCAGAAGCACTTAGTATTATCAGATAACATCCTCACTAGACAGTGAGTTTCTCTGTTGGCTTAATATCATCCCTTGGCTCATAGAAATTCCAGGATTATACCTTCATTTGTCCATTTACTTGCTCTATCAGATTTGATCTGAGGACTTAGACACACAGTAGCTAAGGACACTATTTGCTCTCCCAAGGTCCTCAACTTGTTATGAACTTAAACCCTCCAAATCTTTCTTTTATGACACAGAGGCCTGAAAATCACTGAAGTAACAGTCTATTAAATGAGGATTATAGTGCAGGAATACCGGATCTGAAAACGGATTCCTTGGGTGTAGTGCGAAAGCCACAGCACCCACAGCAGAGATGCCAGCATGCAGGAATGAATCCCCACAGACAGGGATGGCTTCCCGATTCTCTGCCACTTGCACCAGCCCACAACACCCAAACAAAGGATGGGCTATACACAGATGAGCAATAAGAAGCTGATGGACAGTTGAATCAGGCAGACGCACATAAATATATTACCTGGCTCTTTAGAAGCTCTTAAAACTCTCAGATTTGGGCTGGAAAAGGCTCATAAGTCACAATGAGGAGCACCATGGCCATTCTGACTAAAATTCCTTGTTTAATTTTCTCCTGGCAGCATTTCCCCTGTAGTTCTCTAAGCCTGCCCAACGCTATCCAGGCATTTCCACTCACCCTCCTTTTGACTTTCCCCACTGCAGAACCGTGCCCCTGAGGAGCTTCCAGTTCTCTTTCATGAACATCTTCTGAACCTCTGCACAAGCAGCACTGCTCAGTGTCTGCCACAGAGCCACGCTGGGCCGGGGCTCATCTACCCCACGCAGTCCCAGAAGCAAGAACAAACCCACTCAAGTGCTTCCTGCTCTCCCAAATATTTACAGAAGGCTGCAGTGTTTTGGCTTTTCCCCAGTGCAGGATAAGATCTTCAGAGAGAAACTTCCTTGAAGTTATGAACCCCCTGAAACCTCTCCCCTGTCACCACACAGAGCTGGGTTCAAAAGCTGCTCGGGGTGTAATGTACCAGGATGGTTTTTAAGCCACCAGGACACACAGCACTGTAAACACGGCACCTTAATGCAGCACCTGGTAGGGCTTGTGAGCATTTCTGAAACTGCTTCTGTACAGTGAGAAACACATTTTATTTGTTAACTAATTCATGGCACCCGATCTGACAGAACAATTCATCCTCACTACATTCCTCCATGCCTGTTCTTCATGCTGTGGAATAGCCACAGAGCAGCCCCAAGGCTCCCAGGCCATCAGCAGCAGAACAGCCTGTGAGGAGCTCCTGGCACCAAAGCTCTTGTTTAACCCACTCAGCATCACTGCCTTCCTTGTTGCAACTTCTCCAACACTGCTACAGAGCAGGTCATCGTGTGTAACAAACACACAAACAAGCATTCCTACTGTTTACTTTGCACTTAGCAAGTGAGATGCTTTACATTTGCATTACCTGCTCTTGTGAATCACAGCTAGTCCGAAAGATCATCAGGATTACGCTCTCATTAGTGGGAACGAATTACATTAACTCCTGTTTGTTCATCTTTCTTCACACTCTCCCCCTCTCCTGCTCTCCTCTCACACACAATTCCAGGGATCACCATGTGGAAGAGACAGTATGAACAAAAGCAAAGAGAACCAGCTGGAAGGAATAACTAACAAGCAGGCACTTCCCACCAAGTTGATTTTCTGCTACGAAACTGTTCCAACTCCAGCCAAGAAAAGGAGGCACAAATCTGAACAAGAGAAGTTAGCGACGAGAAAGCATCTTCCTCAACTCACCAAAAGGAAGCCGTGCTTGTCAGCAACACACATGCCATGGCACCCCGAGCCAGCCAGGAGTAAGAGAAGTAGAGATGATGACTTCATCAGAGGCAGCAAGAAAGAGAAGTATGACTGGAACGCTGGACAGGCCAGCAGCAGGAGGCCAGGTCCCTGCCCCGTGACGCAGGGACGTGCTTTAAGGAAAGGAGACTTTAGAGGACAAGACTTCCCCAGGACGTCTGGAGGTAATGCAGAACACTAAGGGCTCATCACAACCCACAGCTGGTGGAGAGGATCCCGCAGGAGCCCTGGGAGAGGTGAGGCTGGCTCTGGAGCTCAGCAGTGATCTGCCAATGGAGTCGTGCTCCTCCCTGTCCTGCCCCGTGCACTGGGTTAGTGCTTGACATCTCCGAGCCTGCCAGGGTGGAGTTTCTGTGAAACCAGAGGGAACAGGAATTACCGGTCTCCTGCTCACACAATTACACTCTGAGCATTAATTTTATTGCTTAATGAATTTAGGTGTTATTCCTCTAATTTCTGCATTATCTAATAACTCCTTACTACAAACCCAACAGAGGAGAGGAGGAGGCACACAGTGACAGCAGTGATTTAACACAGCTCACAGTAGCACTTATGAATTAAAAACAGTCCCTGGAGAGCAGGTATTTATAATGTCTGTGTGATTCCAAACACTCCAGAGAGGCTGCAGGAAAATCTACATTTCAGAAGGCTTTAGGTGGCCACCTGAGACCAGGAGGAAAGATGGATCTTTAATCTGAATCCAAAGGGGTATTTAGAAGCTGCTGTTAGAATAATGGTGCTGGTTAAGAGTGGAATATTACCCTGGGAATAAATGGTGACAGAAAATAACAAACACTGAGTTGAGCCAACTTCCCCCTTCATGAGGCATTGGGAGGGGGGGGGAAGAGCAGAGATGCCAAAATGCCTGATTTCCAGTGGACAAAGGTCCATTATGAGCCTGGCGGGTTATGAAGCCCTCACTAACCTCTCCTGCTCCTGTCAGCTGGGCTGGAAATCCAGTTTCAATTGAACAGTTTCAATGTTCAATTACCTGGAGAACTGTTGATGGGAACATACCACCCAATGCCCTGGTGATCCCTGACTGAATTCCAGTTGATCCCCTACAGCAATATCAGAGCCATTATGCCACATGAAATTAGTTAAAAGTCAAACCTTTATTAGGCCATAAAATTGACTTTTAAATGAAACTGGTCGTGAAGCAGAGGTTTAGGGCAGGTAATGGTGCCCTCGGAAAAACCAGACTCATCTCAAAGCAAAGCTAATGAAGGCTCAGAGGGGTGTTCTGGAGGCGATAACAGTTTGTATCACCACTTTCTGTGTTAGAATACAATTATTGTGCATCTTGGTTTAAACACACTTCCAGAGAGCACAGCAATCCCACCGGCTGTCCCCGCAGCTCGGCTGCAGCAGGCTCAGTGATTTACTCCCCAGTCATTTAAAGCTCTAAGCAGAAATAATGCCACATTTTCTCATGTTCTCACCACGCTTTCAGACAATTGAGGATGTTGTTTACAGGACTACAGCTTGTTAAAATAAAATACTCTCACTTATCTGAGCATTTACATACAAGCCAAACTGGGAGCATTACTTGCCTTTTGTGCTACACTCAGGCACAAAACATTTAGAACTAAACAATTAGAGGCTGGTTGGATGCCACAGTGACTCCTGCAAACAGCTCCAGCTTCTTGCCATTACCTTTGCTGCCCTCACAAATGTCTGAAGTGTGTTACAAAACCAGTATATTCAGCTGAGCAGGGGGAATGAAACCTCTGAGTCAGCTGTGTCCCTGCCTGAAAGCATAGAAGGCCCCTGAAGTACCACTCAGAGCCATACAATCCTCTGCGGCCACAAGGCTGGTGGCTCGGACAGTTGTATGAACTGAAGAGCCTTATTCGAAGTGGTTGGAAAACAGGAAACAATTCAACTCTCAGGCACATCATCCCATCAGCTAAAAATGATGACATCTGCTCTCAAAGAGGGACTAAGATCGGCTGGAAGAAGAGCTTTTCCTTTGTTAAATAATGATCTGAAGTGACACTGACCTCTGCCATAGCACGCTGTGTACTTTAATGGATCTCATCTCTGTGTCAGGTTCCTGGATACTGTGGGCTCTGTAGTATTTAATATTCCTCAAAGTGCTCCTGTGCAAGTGCTATTAATGGCTCTTGAATCTAGTACTGAAAAAAGCTGTGCTATTTTTCAGTGTACTTGATATGTATCTATTCCCCTATCTTCTCGAATATTACCTAGGAAGATAATCCTTTCGTCAGCAGCACACTGAGGCGCTGTTTGATGCATGCCAAGGGACTTCAGCCCTTTGCTCTTATCTTTCCGTGGGCTTTGGCTGCCCAGTGCTGCAGCCCCTTCTCTCCTGGACAGCTCAGGTAGACCTCCCAGCCTTCAAAGCTGGAATAAGCTGAGTTTCTATTTTCACCCAGGAGCCGGGTGAAGCGAATGCTGTTCTGATACAGCACAAATCCAGCTGCCTCACTAGAGGGAGCTGGAGCCCCTTTGCTGGCCACCCTACCCCAAAGCACTGACCCAGCAAGATAAATGAGATGCGCAGACCTGCAGTGCCCGAAGGAAACCTGCCTCTGAGACAGAGCAGAGGGGTGGGATTTCTCTCTGGTGCTGTTCATCCACTTGTTTAGTTGACCTTCAGTATCGCTGGTACCTATGAGGACCTTCCCTGTTCTTCTCTCTGCTGCTCCGCACCTTTCACTGCTGTGGAGTTCACATCTCCACTGAGATGCTGCCCTGTCGGGCACGGCATTTGTTCTGTGGCTTGGGGAGAGGTATCTAGGGCAATTCTGCTCTCAGAGAGACCAATGGGGAACATATTCTTTACCTGAGGAGACAAACTAGATGTATTTGTCAAGAAAAAAACTACTCTGAGGGCAAAAAGGAAAGGAGAGAAGAAAACAGCACAAATGGGAAAAGAAAGCTTAGCTAATTCTCCACATGAGGAGGATGAATATACACACACTGACTTCTCAGCCCTGAAAAACTGAATGGATCAGATCCATGTCCAAAAGGAAGGCAGAGCTGCAGGTGCTCAGACCTGGTGCCAGGGAGAGAATATCAGGCACTCAGAAAATCACCCCCTTTCTAACAATACATAGCAAATCCTGCTGATTGAGCAGTCTGAACTACAAACTCCATTTTACTGCCTGGTATTTTTTAATTATATATGTATATATTTGGTATTTTTAGCCTTTATTTATCAGTCCCTGAAACAAAATATATGATATTTATCTTTCTTTGGATGCTGTCTAGAGAACAAATTCATTTTTGCTAATGGCATAGCATTAGGAGCCTTTTCTCGAGGGTGAAGCTGAAATCAAGCACAGGCTTAAAAAATACATCAGAAGCAGCTGAAATTTCAGCCTGGTTGGGGACCAGATCATGGAGATTGCTAATACCCTGGTTAAACTGGAAAGGATGATGAAGTGAAGTGGAACATCAGCTTCTTCCTATGTGATGATAAAGACAAGCAACAAGGAGTCTGGAGAACAAGAAGTGAGCTCTGGGGAGATTTAAATTAGGTTCATCCATCATGCTTACCATTTCTGCAAAGATTCAGCGCTGTTACTGGGCTGCTCTCTCGCAGCACTTCATCAGCTCACAGGGGCAGGCCAAGGCAAGGGACAAGCTGCTCCCCTCTCCGTCACCTCCGTCACTGCAGGGATGGGGCATGGACAATATAACCGTCTCCCACTGGAGGCTGCCAGGAGCCCCTGTGGACTGCTGCATCCACACAATGTGGCCATCAGCACGTGGTGGTGGAGCCCGCAGGTATCACACAACCTTTGGGTAAGCTCACAGGGTCCCTGCAGCAGGATGGCTGGAGCACGGATGGGTCTCTCTGCAGCCGGATCTCTCCCAGGGATCCCAGCACATCAGGCACTGGTCCTGCCAGGCCTCCTGTGGAATTGCAAAGGGAGCTGGAAATCTCACAAGAACAGCAGTACGTTGGCTCGCTTTGCTTCCAACTGCAGAGAGAACTAAACAGTACAGTAGCCCATATTGCCACTGTGGCAACCCCTGAGACAGGAGCTACACCCAGACCGCAGCAGTGTTGGTGTCTCCTATCAGTGAGGTTTGCTTCATTGTGAACATGTTCTCTTTGGTCTGGGGCTTTCTTCACAGCTGATGTGGGCAGGTGAACTACAACCGCTTCACAACAGTTTACTTTGGGGGTGAAGCTGCAGCACAGTGTAAACGAATACTGTGTGCTGTTTAATACCAGGCCATGTCTCCATTCATGCGTGGTGGTAGCTGCTCTAACAGGTCTGTACTGGCAGAATGCAAATGAAATAAATAAATACTTCATTTATAAGCATGATTCATCAGAGGTTTCATCTTCTACAGCAAAGAAACAGATGTTCTATTGATGGCACTTCATTAGGGAGATAAATGGGGTCACATACATATCTCCATTCACATCCATCTGCATAATAGACCAAACATT
>JAVHNF010064041.1:31750-42668 GCA_034783455.1 Micropsitta finschii
CAGACGTGCACCCGCTTCCACTCCACCCCATGGAAGCTCCTCCCCACAGACACAAGGGGGTATTTCCACAAGACACGTTAACTGTAAGAGAGCCCATGACTCCCAGGCAAACCTGCCCTCCTCACCAGTCAGGAGGCACGTGAACATTCCTCTCCTCCTGCCTGGCTGCTGAGGACAGTCCACGAGGAGACAGGCATGTCCCTGGCAGAGCTGCTCTGAGTTCAACACTGGGTGCACCAGGTTTCCTCTGCATGAAAGCTTTCACCACTGCACACCCACTGCCTTAGGCATCAGTATAAGTTCTCCCCATGGTTGTTTGAAGCAGCACCCAATTGCACCAGCCCACCTCAGCCTGGGAATGGAAGTCCAGCTCTTCGTGATGAGCTAGTTACTTTTTGGAGGGTCCCCCATAGTTACCTTCGATCCAAATCTCACCTGGAGTTGTCACAGGGAGGAAACATAAAAGATGACAAGAAGAGCTTCTACTACTACATTAGCAATAAAGGTGAAATGGAGAAGATACAGGCCCATTGCTGAACAGAGAACATGATTTGGTGACAGCAGGGCACAGGTAAGGCTAAGGTACTCAATGCCCTCTCTATCTCAGTCTTCATCAACAAGCTCTCCCAGGCCCCTGGGCTCAGAAGAAAACTACTAGCAAGCAGGCAGGCATTGACTCAGGTATTGTCTGAGAGATCTTGCTCTCTTCAAGTCCATCAGCCCAACAGTTGAACCCCAGAGTGCCAAGAGACCTGGCCCACGTCCTTGCAAGGCCGTGCTCTAGCATCTTCAAAATACTGTTGAGGCCCAGGTGTTTCCGACAGTTAAAGAAAGGCAAATGTGAGGCCTGCCCATATCCATAGGAAGGTCATCAGGAACAGCCAACTGGGAACTGCACCACTGTGTGTGGCAGGAGGAGAAGAGACAACAGGCATAAGCTGGAACAAGAGAGACTAGATGCAAGGGGAAAAAACATCCCTGTGAGGACAGCCTATCAATAGAACAGGCAGCCCCCAAGGCTGCCCAGGCTCCACCATGAGGGGTTTGAGCCCTGAGCAGCCTCATCTGGCCTGGGGATGACCCTGCTCTGGGCCTCCCAGGGTCCTGGCCAGACTGAATGATGCTGCCATCCCATGCTGAGCTGGATTGCACAGCAACAGTAGGAAATTAAAAATACAGAAATAGAATCCTGCTGTTGACACAAATAGCCCCAATTCTCCAGACTGCTTTCGCTCTCAGTCTGCTCTGACTTGACGCAGGAAGCCAGACTAGCTCTCAGCCAGGGCAGCAGCACAGATCTGTCCTCACTACTCCTTTGCCAGTCTGAAGGCTTGAGGCTGCTACCACTAAGAAAACAGTCAGATGAGTACAAAGAAACTGCAGAGGCTGGGTGCTTCTGTAAGGATCCAGTCATCATCACCTCCACTCCTTTTCCCAGCTCCCTTTCTCTCCCTTCCCTTTCCCATTGCTCCTTCAGTAAAAACCCAAACAAGAAAGCAAGCCCCCAGGCCTCATAGCCTCTGTGTCCCACCTCTCCCTGTCCCTCTCCATTCCCTAAACCTAGAGGGACTTCTACCAGGCCACAGTCCCTCTCATGAGGGGGGGTAACAGCAGTGCCCTACAGCAACCACAACTGAGCAGCCTAAAGCTACTAAAGCTCCTTTCACCCTCCTTCCTCGCTGCTGCTGAGGCTAAGTGCATCTCAGCAAGCCATCAGGAGCAGGAACCTCATCACAAGCAGCCCTGGCCAGGGACACGTTTTGGAGGGAAAGCTGCAGCAACATCATGTTTAGAAAAGATGCTTGAACTCCCATCTAAGTGTTCATGGAAGCTATTTTCATCTTCAGCTGCTGCAGATTTGTTCCTGGGATGGTGGCTGCACCGAGCGGCTGACACAGACCTGAGAATCAATCAAAAGTAATTGAAACAGAAGAGGCTCAGCAATCAACCTATTAGGTTGCTGGAGCCAGAAAAATGCTGCAATGAGGAGCCACAGCAAGGGGAACCGGCTTCCCTTCTGAAAACTTAATGTGAGGAAGAAGCTTTGTCTGTGCTGTTGTTTCTTACCAGAAGAATGGAAATCTGTGGGATTCTTTCTGTGTATTTTTGTCCCCTTTAATGGGAAGGAGAGAAAGGAAAGAAACCATTAGAACATTAGCTGTAAAAAATGCCATAGAATCATAGAATGGTTAATCTCATACTCTTTTCTTTCCCTCATTCCCCCCTTCTATATGCAATAAAATGATTCTTTGCTCTCAATTATCTGCTGTGGCAGCAGTTGGAGTGGCCTTTGTTTTTCTTCACTTCACTGCTCCTCACCGGAGGACTTCGCTGGCTGCAGCAACCCATTAAGCTGGTTTCTGGCTCTCTTCTGTCAGAGCGAGAGTTGCTGCCAGAGTCCGGTTATTTCCAAATGCCAGCATGAATCCGTTCCTGCAAAGCCAGACCTCAGAGCCATCCACAAGAGCATGAGCTGAAGTGTGAGGGGCTTGCCAGCCTCCACTAGTTAACAGTGCGTGCCCCTCCACCAGCCCTCACCCAGGTCTCACACCTTTCTGGCAGGTGCCCCAAAGGGGATTTACAGCGATGAGCTTAAATATTTCATCTAAATCATTAGAACAAAAAAGAGAAATTAAACATGATCTTTAAAGGGGAGGAGGAAAGCTTTAACCACATGAATTCGTGATAAGGCAAAGAGAAAACGTAGCACTGAGGATTCAGATCTGGAAAGGACTGCTGTGCATGCCAGTAAGGACCAGCCTTCCCTGAAAGCTGAAGTGTGAAGGGCCACCCAGCTCTCTCCTACACAGGTAGCATGCTGAACTGATTTACTTTGGTTAAAGAGGATGTACTGACTTGACCCTGATACCAGAGGCTCTTGTTGACTCTGAATTCTGCGCAACGCATCCTTGGTTGTATGCAGTCATGAAACATAATAACGCCTGTTATTTTCTGGATGAGCCCTCCCCGCACATCAATTTCTAATTAATTGGAGGCGAATGAGAACAGTTTCCCCTTTCTCCTCACCTAGACAATATAGCATGGCAGGGAGAGGGGGTAGGTTTAATATTATGATTGAGGGTTGTATCTTGACCTGTACAGTGAGAACGAACAAGCTGACAGAGGGGTTTTAGCTTCAGTTCTGGGGTGATTAGAGCAGTTCTGCCGTGTTTGGACTGTCTGTGAAGAGCCTGTATACGTGATGTTGTACATGCTGCTGGCGGTCCTCTACACCAGGGACTTTTCTGTGGGCTGGGCAGGCTGTGAGAGGGCACTTAGAACAGTGGGGCTTACTTGGGTGATTCTACCTGACAGTGGTTGTATAGAGTCAGAGGGAAATATGCCCTGGGCTCTACAAAGCAGTGCTTCAACTTTTATGAGTACTTGTTGCCTTTTGAGGGTACCACAGGGCTAACTGCAGGTTTGGGTACCTTAGCAATTCACACCTGCATCCAGCCAGTGTCTGTGCACAAACACTATCCAGATTCCCCTGCGTGAAAGATGTGCTCTCCCTCTGGGCTCAAGCACTAACACTCTGAGCAAACCTTTTGAAAGACTGTTGCTTTCATGAGAGGTTTACATGGAATAGCAGGGGAGGGGTGTATGAGAAAGTAGAGGCTGACATTGTGTCCTAACACCGCTAAAAGAAAAACATGCATTTTCCCCCACGAAGCACACCCTATACCAGTGCTTGATGCAGTATTACCCTCCTCCTAGGGAGCAAAGATGACAATGCCATGCACCATTCAAAAAGAATGCTGGAGTAATACGGGAGCTCAGAATTGCAGAGGAGCTGTGTCCTAAAGCAAACCTTTCCTGAAAATACTGAGTCATCAGAAATGTGATGCTCTTCTGCCATCGCCTGCAAACAGCATCAGAAAGAGGGGTGATCAGACCATGTTTGGAGTCGGGACCATCAGAATCTGGTTCTGATATGTCCCTCACATGCACTGGGGAGTGTTTAAAAGGGCTCATGTTCGGAGGTTCTTAACATTTGTCACTCAAGGACCTTCAAATGCGCCCTGAGTACTTAAATCCTCTGAAAAATGATATTTAACCTCCTGAAAACAGGAAGGAGAGGAATCAAGGTTAGTATTTGTAATGCGCTTTTAAAAAGGACTGAGTATTACTCTGAGTTCTTCATTATTTCGTGCAGCAGAAAGCTGGAAGACAAAAAGATGAACAGCAGGATTGAATTAATATTAGTACTGAGAGTGTTGTTGGGTCATTTCTGGTTTTTTTATGGGTACCTTTATCAAATAAATGGATGGATTACATGCACCATGAAGGAATAATTCTGGACAGGTGATGTTTATTCCATCAAAGGGACACTTGCAAAGGACATGCGAAGTCCCCTAAACTTTCCAGGATTAGCAATGAGTGACCTAATAGCTCCTCCCAGCACTGGTGCCTAACACTTTACAGAAATTTATGCACAGAATGTGACAACTTGTCATGAAAAGCTCAACTTCGTGTATCCCATTTTCCTGTAGAATTCTCCGCATAATATATAAACAGAGGGGGGTGGGGGAAATCTCTCTGAAAGCTCCTGCCAACTCACATCTATTTCATTCTTTCCCTTTGAAAAGAAACCTATTCCAGATGGTTTATCATTAGAACTTTTTACATCGCTGACGTTATGAAAAACTGAGGGGGAAAAAAAATGTAAGGTCAGTTCTAGCTCAGCCTGGATGTCATCCTGAGAACATTCCATACTGAACCTGGGCCTGAAGGTGCATGTCCACCGCAGGAACCAGTGGACTGCCCCCAGTCAATACAGCCAGCCATCAGATGTTGCTGATGAGGCAGGATTTGGACAAGCCTGTGACTGGGCAAAGAGTTTCCCTGTCCTCAAAGGTCTTATTCTTCCCAGGACTTGGGCACCCACTGTACCACATGCGCTAAAACACTCAGACCGATGCCAGCAAGGTCATCCTTGCTGTGACCTTGGGCAAGCAGTCCATGTTTCTATCAAGGTTCCCATGATAATCCACAATTAATATAGGGAACAGGAGCTGCAGTGTGTCCCCCTGAACTGCTGTGTCGGGACTGCAGCCGGGCAGACAGCCAGCACACTGAGGGATGTTTTAAGCATGGCCTCTGAGACAAACCTCTGCTTTCAATAAAGTGCCACAGGATTTTTAATGCCCATGCAGAGCAGGCAGCTGTTACCCAGAGGACATTCTCCACCCTAAAATTACATGGAAATTATTTGCCTCTGAAGCTATGTTTAGCCTACAGAGATTCAAACATATAATTCTAGGATATCTAGTTATTTGATTAAAATGCTAATATAGCCACCTAACTGCTAATGCTGCCAACAAACCGGGCTCCCTAGGGCAGCGCTGCATGTTTGCTTTTCGTGTCTCACTCTAAGCCAGAGTCTCACCCTGAATTGGGGGATCGTGATCACTGCTTTAAGCCCAGGGGTTCCACCTCCCCAGCACAGTGACTTGGAAGAGCAGCCAGCTCACAGGCTAGAGAGGATGCATGGCAATTTGCCCACTGCTTCGTTCCAGGCAGTTTCCCTCTCCCTCTATGGGCTTCTGAGGAGCAGCAGTTGCGGTGGGCTCCTGAGGAAGGGATGCCTGTAGGGGCCTGCTCTTACTACTGGGAAACGGAAGTTTTTCAAAAGGAGCAGCTGAGTATGAGAATGGGTGACGCGAGCTTCCCCCAGAACTTCTCTTATCACCTTTTGCTCGCTGTCACTATGAGGACTGGGAACTGTGCCTTCAGCATTTTCCTTGTGAAGGATAGCTCTGATTTGATCCAAAACTAGCTCTGTCCAGCTTGATCCAAAATTCTCAGTCTGGCAGAGTTAATTACTTGCACTGAAAATCCAGGTACCAAGATGCTGAAAACCAGAATTAAGTATGAAGGAACTCACTGCACATCATTTTAAGCTCTTGCTCCTACATCCTTTTCCCCCCTCAGGGTCCCAGCAAAGAACTACACCCCAGCAATACTACATGGTTTTATAACAAATAGATCTAAGTCATTCTTCTAACAATCCCTGGGGTTTGTCATAGCTGCTATTCATTTCTTAATAGCTCTTATGCTGCAAGGGTGCAGAGGCGATGACCATCCTGATGGTGCCAGTCCTAGTGCTGACAGGGACTGAGCATGAGGCATGTGATGCTTTGCAGTTCACAAGTGTCTGTGTCCATGTCTGTATAAACTGCCTCATTGCTGGCTCTACAGGAATCAAGAGAGAGTCTGAGGGTACTTCTTCAGAAGAGCAGGGAGGGAAAGGATGAGTGTACATGCCTGATTAGTTACAGGCAATTAAGCACGTCTAGCTCCCCCTTGCCTCTCATCCCTAACCTCCAGCCAGTGGAACAGCTTCCCTTGCAGAAATCCAGAACAGCCATCTCCCTATCCATGAACCCTGTATCCCCTCACCTTTATAACAAGAACTCCTTCAGTCCCTAGGCATCGGGGCATTTACACCCACTGTGCACAGGAGAGTGAAACACCTCAGGACTGTAAGGACGGAGACCAACCCTTCCCTGCCCACCAGTCCTGCCTCCCATCACAGGGCAACAGCGGCTAACCTGCTTCCTGAGGGCTGCCGCGGCTCACCTCAAACCAGAGCAGAGGCAGCTTTCAGAGATACAGGGTAGCGGAAACTTCTGTCACCCCTGGGCTTCCCTGGCTTCGCACTGTTGTGACCCAGGGCATTTCCCCTACAGAGGTGTTCTGTCATCACCTAATTTTAAAACTGCTTTTGCTCCAGCACCCGTCCTCCCTGGCAGTTTTCTTGACGGAAAGCAGCACAGCCTCAGGGGCTCTCCCATAACTGTCCTGAGTTGGGAAGGATCAGGCTGCTTGTCCCCTTCCTCCTGTCCTCTCCACAGGACTGCCATGTCACCTCCCAGGACCCTGCCATCCCCTCCCTCCCGGGGTTTCCAGTACTGCGGCCAAGCTCTCCAGCAGAAGTCTCACCAGGGCTGGGTATCACCCTCACCCACGCTCCCCATCCTGCTGCTTCTGCTACTTCCACCTCCAGGGAACAGGCTCTAGACTGCTCCTGCCAGCAAGGAACGCCGCCTCTTGCTGTTTAAGGAAAGAGGTGGGTGGGGAGAGAGTCCCTTGAGCTAAGAAGAGAGGCAGAATCTGCAGTTAGAGCTGCAAAGGCAGTTCCTCCCCAGGGCACTCGTCCCTTCCCAGCCACAGCCATGGCCTTCTCCCCAGAATACGTTTCACCCTTTCCATTAGACCCTTTCCCACCTGTGACTCCCAGACCACTGGGTACATTAACATTGACAGAAGAAAAGGAAAGGGGTCCAGTGCTCCAATGGCATTGCCCAACACCTGCTTCCTTCCACTGAGCACCTGGACATGCTTTCATATCCCAACACAAGATCCATAGAAGATCAGAAGATCTGCAGAAGAGGGTCATGCATCAGCCTTCCCCTGCCACTCCCTGGGCTACTTTACACATCAGGAGCCCTCTCTGATCTGACAGACACTGCCATGCACCGCAGATGATCTTTGTTTCTTTCCAGCTGCCACTGTTCCTACTACTGCTGAAGCTGTAGTGAGAGCTGGTGAGGACAGGGCTTATTTCATTACACGCTGCACCTCTGCTGATCAGGGTACAGGTCCATGGTTAGGAAAGGCAGAAGAAAAACATCCATAGGATTAGCCTAACTACAGCATGTGACTGTGTTTAAAATCACTACAACTGGACACATCTTAGCTGCAAGCGCAGGCTCTTGCCTGCAGACCAGGGTCAATTTTAACCCCTCTTTTGCCAAGTATCATCATTTTAGTGAAGACTGTAATACACGATACCTTTTAAATGCCATGTTCCGAGATTTGGGTTGCATGAGAATCTCACCTTGGTCTTTTTCCAAATATACTTCTTTGTGCCTTCTCTTTGTCTCTCTCATACAGCTTCCTGACTCTGTGAACCTCAAAGTTCCAAAACACAGGCAGACACCTTCTTCCTCACTGAGATTTTTTATCTCATGACCAAGGGAGCAGCTGGGTTTACAGCAGTTGCACTCGGCAGTACTACGAGCACAGCAACTCTAACACAGACAATAGGTAAACTTCCAAAATGCCTGTTCCTTGCTGGCTCTGACCCAAAAGCCATGTGTAATGCTGTGTCAAATAGCGCAGCAAACACAGTGGTGTTCAGATGTGAGAAAATATTGAATTGAAGGCTCTCAGTACACAGAAGAGGGTTAAAAAGGAGAGTTTAGGAGCTGAAAGCATCCTTACCTTTTTCCGAGGTCTCTCTTTGTGCCCAGCATCTCACGTCATGGCCCAGATCTACCTCACGCAGCCCAAACCTTCTGTCCTGCTCTCCCTGCATGTCTTTTTAGCCATCTGCTCTAAGTTACTTTTGCTCAGAATAAAACCGAGTTTTACTCCGAGTTATGTGCTGTCAATCCAAAGCATCGGCTCACTTTGTTTAACTACGGGCACAGGGAACATTAGAAACTATTTACATAAAGGGGTACTAGGCTGTTATTTGATACAGAAGTCAGAGTAGACAATATGGTCTAGATTTGACCAAGACAGAGTTTAAAAGTGGTCTGGATAAATGGAATTTCACTGTGGAGTTGACAGGTTTAGAGGTCAGCTTTTGCAGAAAAATCAGAAGAGAAAGTACTGATCCAACTGGTAATTCCTGCAAAAAGCAGACTTACTTGTCAAAAACTGAATTGATCTGGCTTGCACAACATTAAAGCGAAAGAATAAATAATAAACAGCACCTCCATTTGTCACATAGTAAAAAGAACAAAAGTGCACAACTGGGAAAATGTAATTTGGAGAAAAGTCCAATATGGAAAAAAATAAGGCAGAGTTGCACTAGCAAAATAGAACCAACCTGTGATTTATTAGTGACTACTGTGTGCTCTGTGCTGTTTTTCTTTATTCAAATAAAGCCCTGCTCAAATTCCTCTGAGATGACTTTTCAGCAACATTTAGCACATTGCAAGGCAGGGCTTGAGGGTCACGAGTTCAACAGAGGACTTGGGTTCCCCTGCCCTCCAGCCACCTGATCTGAGCTATAGACATGACTTATTCAGCTGTGTGATGCTGCTGGTGGGAGGGAATAGTCTGCCTTGTGCATTAGCGTCTCCTGTAAATTATCTTAGGAACAAGACTGATATAGCTACAGACTGAAGCAGTGTTTCAGCTGTCCTAGGCTGGAGGGAAGCTGCAGCTGATGACAAGAAAGGGAAAGAAGCAAGGAAGAGAAAAAAAAGCGATTTTGGAGGGCAGGGTATGATAATCTTAACTGCATTATTTGCACAGGCCACACAGCAATAAAACACAAACATGTTGGTATAGCTTTATCTGCTCTGGCTCAAAGCAATGCAGGAAGATCTGCTAGGTTTCCCAATGCCACTTTTTTCCCCCGTTTTATTATTAGCCTCCTACATTTTCTCTGCCTTTAATGGTAAATTGCTTTCCAATCAGCAAGCTGTGTCAAGGCTAACTAGAGGCAGCAGAGCCCGTACAGTGCAGGACCCTGGCAGACAGCAGTGACTCCCATTCGCAGCAGTGACACCTCGGTGTTATTTTCCTTACCTTCCCTGACCCTGTGAGATCAGGGGGCCCTGACCACAGCGCTCAGGCAGTGAAAAAAACACAAATCCTGCTGGACTTGCAGCTAGGGGAGAAACAACCTCGGGAGCTGGGGAAGGAGCTGTCAGCCTTCATTATTAATATCCAGCTGTTAATATTTAATGTCATAAAACCGCGGCTCCTTCCACAGCCTAGTCATCAGACATGCAGGGGTCACACCAGCCAAAATCCTTTAGACAGACAATTCAGTGTCCCTGGGCTTTAGCTTCATGCTAGGACTGCTAAAGGTGTTCTGGATGTATTCGAGATGAAATGCTAGAAGCTTTAATAAAGCCTGAGATTAAAAAAAAAAAAAAAAGGACATAAAAAAAGGGGGAAAGATGTGGTTTTATTCCTGCCTTCCCAGCCAGCTCTGCTCTTCAGTGCTGACCCCATCCACTAAGCCAAAGGGCACCTGAAGCTGGCAAAAAATAAACAGCACTGACCAAAGCAAGAGTGAGTGTTAGGATAGCACGCACATCACCCACCACTGCAACCAAATCTGTAGGTCCAAATCCCTGCCCTAGGCTTGGTGTTCTGGCACTGAACAAAGGTTTGAACACAAGGTAAAGAGAGGGACAGGATTTAAATCCTTTAGACTACTAAAGCCAGATGATGCTACATTGGGAAAAAGACTATTTAGTCCACCCTAGTCTGTATTCCCAAGCATCGTGGCAAACACTGAAGAGAGCAAGGCAAAGCATGCCAGGAAATGCTATTGAATGTCTGATCTCCAAGCAGATGAGGGGATGGAGAGACGGCCTCTATTGCAGAGGGCAGGCAAGGGACGCTTCTGGTGGCTATTTCCAAAGCCTCCATCCGCACAGCTCCACAGAAGGGTCAAACACCAGTGCTGCTGGCAGGCGTTTCGCTCTCAGCGGGAGCGGGAGCGCGTCACCTCCGCTGGCAGGGAGCCGCGGCTCCTGCTCCCCCCTGCAGTCGCGGGCTCTCCCTGCTAGCGGTTCCGCCTGCTCTGCCAGCGCTGCCTCGAACGCTGCCTCGCAGTATTAATTTTTAAAGACTCCTTCCTCCTCCCGGGCATGGATTCAGAGGCAGCTCCAGAAGCCCACACGCACATACCCGCGCAGCGCAGCAGCCAAACGTGTCAGGCGAGGTTTTAAGGGAAAATGGGGGAATAAAAAGCACAGCCAGAATGTTTTTGGCACGCAGCGCAAAGTTAAGCGTGGCACCCTATGGTACATCTGCTATTCCTTGGCCTGCCCTGGTTCTTCTGTTTCCACCTGTAAGCTCAAGATTGATTTCTTAAATATTTTTATTTAGCATACTTCATGTAGGGGAGGGGGAATGATTTTTGAAATAAAAATGACATGAA
>JAVHNF010064068.1:19487-38167 GCA_034783455.1 Micropsitta finschii
TTTGGCGAAGGGGCTATCTCATTGTTAAGATATTTCCTTCAATATGTTTTCAGAAACTGGGACCATTAAATAACTTAGAAAGATTGCCAGCTCTGATTTCAGGAAGGAAACCTCCTCCCAGTTCCTCTCTAAGCAATTCATTTCTTTTTGCAAATACTTCCTATGGATGGTATTTGAGATACAGATTTCTGAAACAGAGGAGAAAGAAGGAAGCAACCCCCAACCTCAAAACTTTAGGCTCCTTACTAAATGACCTAAAAGACGTTCAGGTTCAAGGTGCTCTGGACTGCAAATCAGTCAGAACCTATTGGGTCTTTATACAATTCAAGTAATTCAAACTTGAACTGATTGTTCTTCTAACACACCACCTTTCTTGACATAATACAAACACTTTCAATGCTTCTGTGTAACACAACGTTTATTGTCAGTACACAGTGTTTACTAAAGCCCTGAGCCCAATTTTGTAATGGTGTCTTAGTGAAGGTGAAGCAGAGTTCCTAGATTTCCATGCTGGATTGCTTTCATTCTGACAGAATTTATGTAGGGGCAAATGCACAGGAGCAGTGCTAGCACTCACTAAAATTTGCTTCATCTTTCTCCACAGCATAGCACTGTGTTTTGCCTGACTTTTGGAAGATCAATGCAGAAGTCAGAGAGTGAAAAGAACAGCAGGATTTGACATGAAGCCTCCACCATCATTACGGGAACAGTTGTAAAGGTTACATGTTCTCCTGTCTCTGAAAACATAGGTCTTAGCCAAACACCCGTCTCTGTTGTGATGCCCTTTGTTCCACACTTCTGGAATACCTATTACTTCCCAGAGTCAGATTCTATGAATTTTTTGACAGGTCACTATAGCTAAGTGATCCATCTGGCACTTCATGTGATTAAGATGCCAGCTGAGCAGCCTGGCTCCTGAAGGCCTTTTCCTCACAAATTAAGGGAGTAGCAGATCAAAAGCAATTTCACCTCTGAGCCAAATCTTTCATTTGGCTATAAAGAAGCAGAACAGCTGGGAGGAAGCTTAAACCTCTTGATCACTTTATAAGGAGCATTTTCCTTTCCATGAGTAGGATCAACAACTCCTCATTTGGACCAAACCTCCGAGATACATCACAGTTAAGCACTGCGTCAAAATGAACTGCAGGAAAAACACAGTTGCAAGAAAATAATGATAGAAAGCACCTTAGTAGCTCCCTGTATCTTCTGAACTCATCAGTGATGCCTGAGAAGTGCTGAGAGGCAAATAGCGGGTATAGAAAATCTGTAAAGAACTTTATCTGGCCAGTCCAACTTTAGGTCACTTCTCTGGAAAGTTCAAAAGAGGGATCTTTTTGTCACAGGCTTTATTGGGAATAGAAGGGAGAATTTAAAAAGCAGAAGATGGGGATCTGGGTTTGTGTTTTTTGCTATGTGCTTTAAAGCACTAATAATTCAGAAAAGGGAACAGTTACTACATGAAGAACAGCATCTAAGGAGGGGTCAATGTCACGGATGTGAACTGAATAAGGCTAATTCTAGGAAAACTCAAGTAAGAAGCGCAAGTGTTATAAAGGTGACTTCTCTTTGGGGTGGTTCTGCAAATGGGATTAGTTTTACAGAATAACTGGTTTTATTACTCTCCTACTGTTAACACTGCCCTCAGCTGACACTTTTCTCCCTTGAATCTAACATTATTACTTCATAGATTGTCTGGTTTATAAGCTTTAATAGCCCAATTAATTATGATGAAAGTGATCCACATGGGGCAGTCAGTGTGTTTTCACTCAAGCAGCCTCATTTTGCCTCCATGGAGGGATTTCTTTTCTCATGTTTGGCCACAGGAAAAGAAAACAACCAAATCTTCATAAAATTTTAGTCTTTATCCAATGTCCATTATAAAGCACGTAGGGTGTTGGGAAAAAAAGGACAAAACCTCCTCCCTGAGCATACACCAGATGTCTATCACAGCCACTCTTGACCATTTTCCCCTTTGTGTGGGACAGGGACACACTTTCTTCTCTGGGACTCCCCAAGAAATGCCTGGTGCAACCCACAAGAGGGTTCAGCTCCAATTACATTTAGAAAATTGAGAGCAAAGACTAAAAACAAACCTTTAAATTAAGAGAGACAATGATACCATAAACCTGACTGGCCTGTTAATATACATCTGTTTATTGTGACAGAATCTGTGACCTTCAGTGCACTGCCAGTGTCTGTAAATAATACAATGGGCTGCCTTTTTATCCCATGGGGATGTGAGTGTTGATGGAGCCTTTCAAAACTCAAATGGATGCCATAAGCTGACGCAGACTGTGCTATTGTGATTCTTATTTATGAGTCTGTCTTTTTCTTTTTAAGTACAACTTCCAAAGTCACAAAGTGAATGGCAGAAAAACACCCTGTCTGCATGGTTTGAGGTTGGGTTAAACATCTAACATTCATAAAAGTACTCCTGAATTGTAAGTTCCCTGCCTCTTAGATCTCTTGAGAGAAGAGTAACAGCTCATTCGAGACATTTATTCTTTTTTTCTTTAAATCCATCTGTTTTCACTGGCATATTAGCCATATAAAGCTGGTCACCACCTACAGAAACCTCATAAAACTCCTCACTGTTTAGCTGAGATCCTCCATGGATGGCTGGTTCTATTCTCACCTCTTGGTTACAGCAGTACAACTGGCATAGCTACATACTCCAAGGTAAAAACTTCATTTCACATCTTAGGAAGGATCTCACTTCTCTGGATATTCCAGTCACAGAATGTGTGTGTGTGCAAAAGAGCAGGCACATCCCAAGGAGATTCAGTGAAGATTTTACAGATGGGACTGGAACTCAGCTCTGTCCCCAGTGATACATCAATCAGCTTAACAGGTTTTTCCATGCAAATCGTGATTGCCCCGGGTCCATCAGGACCTGCAGCAAGCAGCAGCCATCCCCAGCCTTGTGCCATTCCATCAGCATGAATATCTGTGGCATGTGTCCAGAGCTGTGCAGGTGTTCAACACAAATGCTTGAAGATTATTATTTGTCATCTGCCTCCTGTACCAGCACTACCAAATATCAGTTGTTCCATAGGCTTTTCAAGCTGACCATTCTATAAATGTCATACTGAAAGACTGATCAGTAAGAACATACATGAAGGGATTGCCCAGTAGCTGTCCAGTAAAGGTACTCAACAACAAATAAACCATTAAAAGGTAGCAATAGTTGAACATTATCTCACTAGATAAACAATAACCTTGATCCAATTTCCCCATATTTAACTGCTTGCAAAATAAAATGCAACGTATAAATTATGAAATGGCCCACTGCAGAGTCATCAGTTCTATGGTCCAGAAAATAAACTGTCATATTTAATCTAACATTTTTTGTTCGCCTTGCAATGATGGAAAATTGCTGCTTACAACTAAAGTTCAAGCTTTGGTCCTAAGAAGTATCCAAGCACTAGCTTAATTCCAGTACATGGGTGGGACCAGTGTCCTTGCAATGACCATAGAACAGTACATGTTTGACAGCTTTCCTGATTATGGTTTAGAGCAGAAGTCTCTACAGAGAGGACAAGCTGTTACTGGACAAGAAAAAAGTCTTCCTTTTAGAGGCAAGTTCTCATGAGCATTATATTTCCCCTTCCAATTCCTTGCCAGGAAAATAACATACTGCAGAAATCCGGTATAGGATACAATTTTCAGAGCCAAGTAAGAGCCTGCAAAGACACCTGAAGTTTTATTACTAAAAAACCTCTTGCTCCCAGTGAAAGCCTGAGAGCTGCTGGGCTCTTTCCATTTTGGATCAGTGAACTTTAATATTAGATTTATCTATTCAGAAGTTTCACAGAATACTAAAACATAACTATTTCTTTGCCCTCTGAAAATAAGGCAATCTAGAGACATGAGGAAAGTAACTCTGCTTTTAGAACAGGACTTCAAGTCTTGTTTAAAGTGCTCTTTTGTCTGGTCTGTTAAGATATTTCACATGTGACACAAATAAGTGCCGATTCTTGAAGGAAGAGTATATCAAATTCAGTGCAGAGAGGTTGTGTCAAGGAAATCCATCTAATGCTTAATGCAGAGCATTTGGATTAGGACGCTGGGTTAATTTGCTAGCATTTTTTTCTATAAATGTGGGATAGTTTCTGAATCTGTTTTTAATTAGTGTGTGTATTAGCAGATAACAACATCGATCCTCCCATAGGCACAACACCTGTGTGCATTCAAAAGTTCTCTGAAATCATTAAATGAAGGATATTGTGAAAAGTACTTCTACCATAAACAGACGTTAATAAAGGTCTTTTAGAAACTCCCTTGCCAGCCAGCAGAAGTAATGAGAAGCTGGACACAAGTGAATGTAACTTTGCAGATGATAATGCCAAGGTCTGTTTCTCTCCTTCGTCTATGATTAAAGCACCTTATAGCAGTGCATAAACTTCAGTATAAAACTGATCTCACTGTTTGGCAAAATTAGCCAGTTTGATCAGAAACAAAATAAAAACTACATTGGAAACATGCAAAACCTTTTTGAGTCCTGAAAGCTGACAGAAGTGAAGAAAAACCCCTGCTGACCCAGTGCTACATCAAAGCTTGACTTAAAGTGGACAAAACTCTGTGTAAGGTTTATGAAGTGAGGTATTAATGAGCTGTAGTTAAGTCCTCTGTCACAATGTATTGTGCTTACAGGAAGGAGGAAATGAGGAATTCTGTATAAATTCAAAACTTCAAACAACGGGATGTTTGCTACCCCGAAGCCACTAGGTCACAATAACACATATCCTGCCTCCTTGTTATCTGTCACCCAGATTCAAACTAGTGTGGCTTTCTAGCTAAGTGTCAGATCTCTACCAGAAGAATGTCAGAATCTGTGTTCTTTGAAAGTGCTGCTGAAAGGCTGTATGACTTCCAAAAGGAACCAATCAAGTAAGCCAGCACATAGCCCCCCGATGAAAGCACAGTGTATGGTGCTTTTGCTCATTCTTTGCTATGTCAGTCTTTTCTCAACCTTTTTAGTTCGTTCCTGTTAAAAATATGAGGTGTTTTTTACCTGAAACACACTGGTTTTCTTGTGATGAAAGAGAACAGAGAGGTTTTCATATAATACCTGGCTTTCCCTTTCAAAACCAGGTAAATGGGATATTCTGGATTCTAGTCATATACAGAAAAATTGGTCAGGCTTTCATGGCAAGGCAACTGAGAAACTGCAGGTTTCATGAAAGGAATTAGAGATGAAGGTTTTGTGCTGGTGATTTCTAAAAGGTCCCCAAGTCTGATAACGGTAGGTGGTTTTTCGGATCCCTGATGTGTTGAAACTCTTGCTATTGCTTTTAGTTGGTGAGGGTTTAAATTCAAGGAACACATTTTTACAAAAGAATATATTAGTGGCAAGAATTTAAGACACTGTCATCCCCACCTGCTCTGCCTTTTCTTGTTGCTGGAGGTTACAGGGAAAAGAATACATGCCTAAAACCTGCTGCAAGACACAATCCATCTCAAACCCAATTTCAGCACCAGTGAAAGGTGAGATGCTAGATCATCAGCTGAAGATGCTGAACTACAAACACATACTACATTCTGCCAAGCCTTTGACTGGAGCAGTAGCTTTTAGCAGAGAATCTTGGCAGGCAGCTTCGGAACAGATCTTACACAGAGGCATGCAGGCAATTCAGCTTTGCATTTGAGGTTCAGGCAAGGTCAGAAGCTCTCTGCATATTTGTGCCTTACTGAAGCCATCTGGTTTTGCCTAATTTTTGGCTGAGGCTATTTTAAGCATTTTGGTCTGGAGTCAATGTCTCATAGATCCAGGCTTTGGTCTAGAATATGTCTTGAAACCTAATGATCCAAAGAGGATTTATTTTGGAGAAGGAACAGGTTATTGGTATGACTTCAGACTGCTTGCAATTAGTATGTGCTTATAAGGCCTGAGTTTTGAATAACGTAACGAATCCTCAGGCCCTGTGAGTTTTCTTTATGCTGGAAAAGGCTTTCAGTGGGAAATTCTGGCTCAGTACAGAGGTGCTAAGCCTGAGGCTCAGCAGCAGGAAAGTATTTGAGCAGATTTCCTGATTGCTAGAGCTGATTTCTAATAGTTTGTTCCAAACCACTGAATGCAATGGGGATTTCTCATGCCTCTTTCCACTGGGATATATTTATTTTTCCCTAATACATTGTTGGTTGCAATAGGATTCTTACAATTTCCTGTCTCACCACTGCAGTTGCTTGCAAGCGACCAATTAATTTTTCCAGGTTCAGCAGCATAGAGGCTAGCTCTGCATTTTGTTCACTAGATTTCCATTTTCCTAGTAAGAAATTAGGAGTAGCTATCTTGCAATAAGCCACTATGAGTTCAATTCAGTGCACATCAAGATCAGTGCAAAGCCTGTCACTGGCTTCTGTGAGCTCTGGATCTGATACAGACCAAAGGCAGAGTTCACTGAAGGAGCAAGAACGTGCTAATACATTGTCTTCCACAAGAAGTGCCCTGAGAAAAAGGTAGGGGAATCTGCGGAGTTGTCTGTAGTCTTCTCAGCAATATCAACAGAAGGGTGCTACCCCAAGAACTCACATCAATTCTGAGGAAAGGGATGGAGTTAAGATAAAGAACCAGTACAGAGATGCTTGGTGCTCCTGCCCCTACTGCCTCTTGGGAAGATGAAAGATGTGATGGAAGTAAATCATGCATCTAAAAGAGCCTCCACCCATGCAGCTGAACTTAGTATCTGACACATCCTGACCCTTCCCTCAGGAAGAGCATCAGCTGCCAGCCTGGCCTGTTGGGACTCCAGCACAGGCAAAGTAGCCAGCAGGGACACAGACATTTTGTCATTCTTGGCAGTCTGTTGATTTAGACAATTGCCTGTTTTGCTTCAGTTTTGGACTGTCTCAGTTCTTTACAAACAAAAAGCAACAACTCTGGGACTGGCTGGATATTCCTGAACTCCAATATACTCTGGCCTTTTCATAGAGCAACCAGAGAAAGCAGTATTTTAAGGAAACTGATTCATTCTGGTAGGTGTGAAGGAAACAGGTAAAGGTGTTACACACCTTAGTGGTACCAGCTGAAACCATCCTCCAATTTGCCATTTGGATGTAATGTTAGAGTTAAAGCTGAAGCTTGAAGCTTTAGGTATTTTATGTAAACTATTGAAGTATCAGCATATTGGCCAAGAAAAGGTTTTAAATCAGTACATAGGTGAGCTTTCCAAACACTAAACCTTTCTCTGAATTCACCTAACCTTTCAGTAACAATGCAAGGACTGCTTCATGTCCTTGATTCGCTTCCAGAGACAATGCTAGTGACCAGAACCCTCCTTAAACCTTTCATTGTACCAGAGGAAATCTTTTGTCAAAATCAAGAGGCTGATATTCTCTATCTGTACAGTACTATTATTTTATTTGCAATCAGAATACTCCTGACTAGACTTGAATGTTGCAACTATCCTACTATGCTTTTCCTACTGTTGCAACTATATCCTACTATGCTTTTCCTACTGTTAACAGGCTAACTGTAGTTAACCACATGCAGGTCTTCTGGGATTTGAAATATGCATCTGACAGTTTGTTTCTCTCTATCTCTACTGGAACAGCTCTTTAGGTCTGGTGCTCAGAATAAGGACAGTGGCACAGCAGATAGGATGGAAAGTCTTACCATAGTGTGATGGAGAGACTGAAATGACAGTGACAGGAGATAACACACAAAGAAAATAATAAGAAAAGGAATAACAGGAGATGCTCAGCACACTGCCAAAGGCCTGGAGCATGAGAAAGGTCAGAGCATTATCTGCACTATGGGTTCATGACTTGGGATAAGGACAAGCAATTGCTGTAGAACTCAAAATACAAGAGAAGTTGGTTACTGATGTGGCATCTGCCTTAATGGGGACACCAGTGAGACCCATCAGAAAATGAAGAGGAAGAGTATTTTAGCTCAGTCGCAAAGAACTGCATCAGACATAACAACTACTGAGAGTCTCTTCATCTTCCTCCCTAATGGGGAGGAATGCACAGACAAAACTGCTCATCAGGCACTCAATTCTAGTTAACAAACCCAAACCACAGCAGTTACCCAGAAACAAATCATAATAAAATGTTACATAGGTCTTAGGTGTTAAATCTGTCAAACCGTAGCTGACATCAATTCCCAAATTCAGGCAGTTACCCCAGAGGACACATTTGTCTGCACCATTAACTTCCCAAAGCAGATTGCACTTTTGGCCGTTTGCTCAAAAACCTTAAAGAATATTCAAACACAGCAAAGATCATAATGGTAAACCAACTTCTGCACCCACTAGTAATGTTCAACATCTTTCACAACAGGCCTTTGGTATACTTACATTAATATATATGAAAGTACTGAAGAAGTTAGATCTATTTCCTAGGGATTCTCCACTGCATTTATACTTTCCCACCTTGCAATCACACAGCCTATCAAAAATCAAAGTGAATGTTACATTTAAATAGCCTGTGATGTAGCTATCCAAAGCAACTGCACAGCTATGTGATGCCCTGCTTATCTAATTGAAACACTTTTCCTGTGTATCAGTCAGGAAAAACAGACGTGATTAGAACAATAAACTGTTACTATGTTTCCAAGAATAACTGAAGCGGTAGAATTTTATGCATAAAAGAGCAGGTGGACTGCAAGATTAAGGGGTGTTTGCATATCATTTGGCTAATTCACCTCACTCTTTCAATCATATCTCATTTTATTGCAGTTCCCACTTTAGGCAAGTACAGTGTTGTAAGTGTTTTGAATTCTATCTCTGCTGTACCAACCCTGAGTTTACACTACAACTCACAAAACATGCTTCTGGTGTACAGCACTTTCTGTCATGTCAAAAATAGGAGTGGTGAAAGGTGTAATAACCAGCTTCACACCCTGTCGGAAAGCAAGGGAGGGTTATACAGCCAGATTCTGCCACTTGTCGTAGGTGCAATTTACACTCACTGGGAAACGCTTCAGAACACTGGTGACCTTTAGGCTCAGCCCTAACATGAGCTGGATTTTCCTCATGATGCTGCCAGGTTAGCCTGCATGAAGTGCCGTGTCCTATTCTTTAGTGTAAAGGATATTCTGCTTTTAGCTGCAAGGCTGTTACAAATGAGCCCAAGGCACAGATTCAGCAGCAAGCCAGGAGTCAGGATTCTGAATTTCTGTTCCCAGTGTTGTCACATTCTGAACCCGTTGCCTTAACCGAATGACCTAATCTGTTTATTCAGCTGCAAAACTGAGATAAAAATTGCTTTATAAGTCCCCACAAGGGAAAATTAAGCAATGTTTTCTGAAGTAGCTGGAAACCCTCACATGGAAGATTCCCTAGAAACTGTGTCAGAGCAGGTGGGAAATCCCTTATAAAATAGAAAAATAGCAAATTAAAACACAATGATCCAAAATTTAAAACGGCACACAACAAAGCCACTTGGTAACGTGGATGGGGACAAAACCTGAACAGTTTGCAGCCCTAATATTTACAAATCTAGACTTCCTAACACAATGAGAGGAAAGGAAATCCTTTCTGATTTAGTCTTTGTCAAACTACGAAGAAATGCTTTTAACCTACTGTCTCTGAACTCATTAGTGCCAGAACATTTATAGGCAGTAATTGCCAGTAAGCTGCTAATGCCCTTAAACAAAGTCTGTGTTACAGGAGGTGGAAGGGCAGAGTAGCTGGCACATAATGCTCAGACAATTTTTCATGGTTCTTAAAACAAACAATCCACCCTGCTGAAGTGATCAGATTGCTTTAAAGGGTTTTTGACTTTGTTGTGAGAGGCTTTATAGATATTTGCTGGGGTTATACCAAAACCAGTGTAATATTTTATAACTCATGGCAAATATGCTCTGCTAAGAGGGGAAGTGGTGTTCGTGAGCAGTTTGAGTAACACAGCATAGCATCCTATTCCTTACCAGGGCATGTTCAGCTCTGGATTCAGACCAGATGTATGGCCTAACTACATGTCAGATACAGTAGTATCTGACATGTTAAATCTGTTAAATGGGGTGATGAAGAAGATGTTACAAATATTAATTTCACTGCATTAAATATGATTGGTTTATGAGGAACCATGAAAGTGGTGTACAATTTAGCAGCACCTGTGGTTTTGTAGCTGCATTTCAGCATGTTCCTATGTGACTTGCATCTCTGTTTTATGGCACATATCTTCTAAACCAGTCAGTCACAATTTTACCCCTAATCTCTACACAAACACTTCCTTTATGTGTTTAATTTTTCACTAGCTTACTTACCATTATTAGCTTTTCTGATTTCACTATAAACTGTTTCAGTCCCCTTCTGTACAGGAGCTGGAAAATGTATTGGCACAGAATCAATTTATTTTCCTTTTTTTATCTTTTTTTAACTTTCTTTTTTTGTTTGCCTTATGAAAAGCTCCTTACACAAACAGAACATACTGGTTTACTTTCAGAAAAAGTAGATACACAAGCAGCAACAAGCCTGTGGAGTCTGTATTTAAAAGCACCCACACCCCCGCCCCAAACCCAGATTATAAGGTTCTGAGAGGGAGATGTTTCTCCCTCTGTATAAAACTGATGATGAAAATTGGCTTCCTTTTCTACATTTGACTTTAACATTCTAATTATCTTCTCAAATTGATACTGCCTTAATTTTACTGAGACATCTGCCACTAGAGAAGAGTTCCTCTGGATCACCTGGAAGACCTTTGTTTTGATCTAGGGATTTAGGGATCCTAGACCTGAAGAGATCTATCATTTGGAAGACTAACTATATACACTTTTGACAACTAGCCTGGGCACACACACACACAGAAGTCTAATTTGCTTCACTCTGTGAAGTGTCTCAGAGAATGTTTGCAGATTTCACACTGCACAGCTTCTGTTTAGGTGCTATCTGGGAAAGATCTCCTCTCAGTTCCTCAGCATGGTGGACTATTCCTTTAGTGCACAGAGATCAAGTGGACATAGCAAGACTGAAGGCTAAGAAGGCTTTTGGAAAAACAAAAAGATAGAAATTAAGGAGAAAAAGAAGACAGAGAGGATTTGTGCTTCCAAGGACACAGCTGAGATACAAATGCAATGTTAGTGTCAGACACTACTTTTCAGTCCCTTACGTTTACAAATAGAACCCTGTAAACCTCTGCTTTTGTATGAGACAGAAAGCTAAAAACTCTTCCCTTTTTGCTACCTGAGTTTTAATTCCAAAATGCAGGCACTTACCCCAGCAGGGAAGGCGCAGAGCTGTGTCTAAACAACTGGAAAAAGCAAGAACTCATTTTATCTATGTCAGTGTAAACAAAGATCTGGCTAGTATGAGATTAGGACAATTTCCTTGATTTCTTGCATGTTTCCAGATACAGAATCCCTGAGCAACCATTGTAAAGCAAAGTGCTATAGAACTGTGTGCATTTAAAACCATTTTCTCCATCTGGCATAAAGCCTGTGCAGGCAGGGTCTAAGAGCTTGCTGTTCAAGGATCTCAAAGCAGTTTAGCAATATCCATTCATTTCAGTTAAACTGAGTATCTTAGAAAACCTCAGAATTCTATCAACATCACCTCCAATTTCTGTGGCTTTTCAATAAACCAAGAGGTGAGATTTTTCTAGTTAAAGTGAGAACTAGAAAAACTGCAAGAAACTGGAAAGAAAATTCACATTTCTGGAGACAGAGCCCTGTACTTCAGCTATTAAAAAAACATTTAAACAATTCAGACAAACTGATCTGCAGCCAGTCCCAGAATCAGGGCTGTTACTGCTCTGCATCTCGCTGAAGAACCCAACATTCTAATTTCCTGAAGCTAATTCCATTTGTTTTAATTCCGTTAAGCATCCTTTAAATGCTGGGAGCTCACACATCAGAATTGAGTTGCAAACCTGTGATTAATTTCAATGACAGTAGCAGTTACACTTCACTGAGTGCCTAATCACAGCTCCCAAACTCACAGTTTTGGCACTAACTTTCTTTGCAGATTAGTCTGAAGGTCTTGCAGTGCATTTCATGTGCTTATGGGCTATTGCTTAAACTATCAGTTCACTATCAGTGAAGTAAGAAGAAATCTTCTCAGAATTTTAACAGCTCATTTTGTTTGGAATACATTTGTTAGCAGATGACAGTCCTAAATCTACTCCTATTGGCTCTGTGGGAAGTGGTAGGAGGCATTTCCTCAGCTTGCCTGTTTTTTTTTCCCAGACCATTTCATTAAGTTGTGATAAAATGCCATTGCCCACGGTATTTTCTTTGTTAATTTTCCACTAGGGCATCTCAACACTGAAGAAAAGGTGCTTGGAGAAATTACATGGATGATTTGACATTTTGTTTCCACTAACTTTACAGTGTTGCCACCCTGCAGATAAGTAACCAGCCATAAAAGTAAAAGAAGGCGCATTTTCTTTCTCAGCCCTGATTAGCAGTTTCTCCCTTCGCACTTCAGGGATATTTCCTGATCTTACTTTAGCACTGGCCTTTGGTTTTGCTTGGATTGACAATAAAGGGTCTAAATCACTTTTTGTACAACTAGTTTTTAGAAAAGATAAGCACTACATTTTTGGCTAGCATATGATCTCCTGAAGTATTCAATTTAATAATTCTCTAGGATTGCCACTCTCCTAAATATCAAGCTAACATTCCACTATGACTACCCTCAAATAAGAGCTGGACTGGGTGGCTCCACCTCTACTTCAGATTTGTGTGGTATCTTCACCCCTACCTTCAAGCAACAGGTATCAAGTTATTCCCACATGGAAGTTTTAAAATGAAACAGTGAAACTTTGCTTCTCTCAAGCTTACCACTCACGATGGGTAACACTGTCAGGAGCCCTGACAGTGAAGAGGCATAGTACATATAAAGTTCTTGATGCAGTAGCCTATTCACCATTACACTGTCTTAAAAGGTACTTCGGAAATGAACAGGTAATGCAGAGATGGCTGGAGAATCAGGGTGAAAACACTGGTTTCAAATGTAAGTAGTTCTTTACTGTCAAAACCAATTATTCCTGATTCCCAAAAGTGACATAAAGGCTACTGTAATAGCTTAGATACTGCAGCACTTATTGCAGTAGTCTTTCACAACACACAAAATAGGACTCCTGAGATGAACATTTGTATTAACATTGACAACAGCAGGAGGAGGAACAAATGATTGGGAAGATAAATTAAGTTAGTCCTGAGAGATCAAAGAAATCTGGAGTTCCTCAAAAGGCAGAAGGAATCAGAATGTACGTGCAGCCTGCTAGCAGAGAGATGAATGCTTAGAGAAAAGGTAAGCATTATATACTTTGCCTTCATTCAGAAAATAAGTGGAATCTAAAGAGGCGTGAGAGAGTGATGATCTGAAAGGCCTGCTCCCTAGGAAGGGTTGGTCATAACCCACAGACAGATACGAAAGAATGTGATGATTTTAAACAAAACTTGTACAGTCACGTCAATGTGGCAGCAGGATTGGTGACAGTCCTATGGCTGAAATCTTTCTGTGGGTGCACAGGATTATCATACAGGTATATAAAGGAACTTGGCTTTGCTTCTCTTTTCTCAAGACTAAATCTCATCCCGTTCTCATTGTGATAGGCAATGCAGAGCTGAAAGAATTAATCTTGCAAATTGGTCTCATACAACTCCTGTCATTTAAACAGCACCATCAAGATGCTCTGAGAGATTAACACATTAAATACTTGCAGTGCAGTTGCTATTTACACATCCAAAGCATGCATCTGCCAAGCATTCACTTGTGTCCTGAGTGCCACAAAGGAATAGATTAGGGAGCTATCGTATCTCAATATACTTGAAGCACACTTCAGTCTTACAGAATCAATTAATGTTCTGTGTGTCAGACATAGGTCTGTAACATGAGGCAGCAGTCAGTTAAAATAATCTGATATCATTTACACACTGTCTAATAAACATTATTTTGCACCTTAATGAGGTTCAGTCTACATAGCATAGATATTATCTTATTAGGCTGGTATAATGGAATGGTGTTACATATCAGGGATGAGATAAAAAGGCTATTTTTAGAGATGCTGATCTTGTAGTTTATAGGGCTTTTAATTTAAATAAACATGAAGTAGCATATCTTTACCATTCTACACCACTGTATTGTATAGTGCCTCCTCAGAAACAGTTGGAACAATTCATATTATCCCTGTTCTGAAAAAGAGTATGAAAACTATAGCATCTCAGTGCAGAATTTAGCAGAGGTGGAAAAACAGCATGCTCAGAACACAGGGGAAACTCTGTGATGAATGATACCAGCAAGTAAAAACAGACAGAAAATAGAATAAGACTGGCAGTTCCAGCAGAGCTTTGCTGCCAAGCAAGAGTGAGCACTTCTGCCCAGACATCTCTATTACTAACTAAACAATCATGCCTTTGGTCTCTGAAGTAAGTGAGTGGTCTCCTTCCTACCAGGAAAAAGCTGATTTTTCTATTTCTTCCTCTGTCTGCTTCTCATTTGGTGAAAGCAAAAAAGCCAGAGCACAGCATAAATCCCCCTCATGGGTTTTAGTCACTCACGGCTACTTGAAACCTTTTATAAGTTTTGGGAATATTTAACAGCTTTCAACACAAGGGCATATGACACAGGATGACCAAAGTGTGCATTTGGGTGTTGAGAATAAATGTCAATGGACATTCCTCCATCAAGGCTGCAGAGACACATACCTTAGCCTCATGCTATGAGGTCTGGTTACCGTTACCAAAGAACTACAGGTAAGATCCAAAGTTATCTGGACATCAGTATTCTCATTTCTGTGTTTAATGCGCCACAAAATCCAGGCCTCTCCAAACGGAGGGACTAAATCTACACTGGTCTATCTTCCTTCTCTATCACAAGTGAATTATAGCTTTGACCCTTCAACCGGTTCCTTTATAAAAGAGGAAATTCCACTGCTTTCTGTTCTCTCCATTATCCTACTCAGTGGCTAACTTCAAATGGCTCCCAGTGAATTTGGGTTCTGTAACATGAAGCTTCACAGCAGGCTGCCTTCTGCTCAGAGTTCCAGCTGGAAGCCCTGCTCTGCACAACCTCATGTGGGTGGAAAGGGCAAGTCTACAAGAGGATCCCAGGGGAAGAAGGGCTGCAATGAACAACGGCTTTGTTGCCACAGCATCGTCTAGATTGAGGAGCACTACTTACATGAAACTGTCATGCACAGAAAACACAACCTGCTTTTACATTCACAGGTGCCAGCATCAGACCAGAGTCAGAAAATAACAGTATGCCCATAGTTGCTCCCAAAACATAACCACAGAGGCCAGAGAGTTTATTACCTTTGTGAGGAACAAGCGTTAATACTTCAACTTCAGTGTACTCCACCTCAGAACTCTCAAGGTCAGGTCCTGCCCCAAAAATATCAAGAAGATGTTTCTTTGCAGGACTGCATACTTCATTTGAGCTGTGGGCCTGATCCTGCTGCCGCTGAAATTAATGGACAAGTCCCCATTGACTTTGATAGGTGCAGGATCAGGCCCTACTTATGGCAGATGTAAGTTACTCTGCTAAGAGTTGTAAGATCAACCCATTCTTGGGTCATGTCAATCCCAAAGGCAGTAGATCAACTCAAGCCAGATTTCTGAAACTGTGGGACATGCAAATTGTGCCTAAAACTCTTACTTTCAATTTAACGCCTTCAAAAGAGGTGCAACATAAATGGAGCAGGGAATTATCTGAGATTCTCCCATAGTCCTGCTCCAGCTCCTCTCTTCTATTTTCTCTTTAAGTATAAAATTAGCTTTACTCTCATCTGTTGATTTCATGTAATTTTCACTATCTTAGCTTAACCTGAACCTAAAATACTCAATCAAAAGTTGAGCTGACAAAATATTTACCGTAGCCAGTCAAATGAGTTACACAGCTGCAATTCCTATTGTCATTATGGTTATTTATATATAAGAAATTCTACTTTTAGATTCACACCCAAGACATTCATAAACACAGGTGAGAAGAATAGGGGGTTTTAAACAATCAGCTAAAAAGTACCCCAGGGGAACTGTGTTTCTATCAGGTGCTCTAAACAACACGTCCACCCATCTTTGTGAAGTGCACTGTAATGAAGCTGCACAGTCATGGCAAGTTAATATTGCTGTACTGTGACCACATCACAGGTTCATGTGCCACAACTTAAGATTTCCTCTCTGAAATCATTTTCTTGCAGCTGTGTTAAAACTTGATAACAGAACCATGAGTTCTTCATCTGCAATATTGTGAACTGATTGCCTGGTAGAAGTGCCTGAGCAGACTTATAAACCAATCTTGTATAAGACGTGCTCATAAAAAACTGTACAAGAACAAAATGATAGAAGATACAGAGCAATTCCGATAACATTCTGCCAGGTAATCCCGAAACACTGGGTCCTATCCAAACAGCAACCATGTAAGTCCAAAACTTTAAATAAATGTTTAACTAAACCAACTTACTAGTAATTACAGCAAAATATCTTACCTGAATAGTAGTCTCCATCATTGTTCTGTCTTGTCAGTTTTTCACTTGTCGAGTTAGTAGCCAAGGCAGGACTGAAAAGCAAATGAAAGTTGATGGAATTATCCAACAGCAGTCAACAAAAACATGATGCTATGCAAAGATCAGTCATTATCTATGCTAACTACCACATAGACTTAAATATTAAATCTAATTAAAATTTTGCCTTTCTCGTTAAGAGAAGCACAAACAAATTTTAAGGCAAAAAATGTTCCCTCTTCCATTACTCTTAAGACCTCGGTATTTTGAACTCCATACCTAAATATTCTTCTATAACTCTAGGCTGTTGGGGGGGGTTTCACCTATTTTTAGAGTATTTCCTCATCCTGTTGTTGTGTTAGCAGGTGGTACATGAAGCACAACCATCTATTGTCTGCAGGTGTGTGCCATAATAATCTATGTTCATATGGTGGAAGGCCTCCAGCCCTTTAAACAGAAATACTTCACCTTTACTATATAGCAAGTGTTGTGGCTTAACACAGCCAGCAACTAAGTACCACACAGACACTCACTCGCTTCCCCCACCTTCCCCAGGTGGGAGTAGGGAGGAAAATCAGGAAAGGGTAAAACCCATAGGTTGAGATAAGACCAGTTTAATAATTGAAATAAAATATAATAACAATAATAGTAAAGAAAAAAGGAGAGAAAGGGAGGGAGAGAAAGAGAGAGAGATAAAGCCCAAGTAAAACAAGTGATGCTCCATACAATTACTCACCACCCACTGACTGATGCCCGGCCCATCCTCAAGCAGTGATCGGCACCTCCTTGGCCACCCCCCTGAGTTTCTATACTGGCATGATGCTCTATGTTATGGAATGTCCCTGTGGCTAGGTCAGGTCACTGTCCTGGCTCTGCTCCCCCCAGGCTTCTTGTGCCCCTCCTCACTGACAGACCACAAGCAACTGAAAAGTATTTGACTCAGTGTAAACACTACTGAGCAACAATTAAACCATCAGTGTGTTATCAACGATTCTAGTACTAAATCCAGAACACAGCACTGTACCAGCACTAGGAAGAAAATTAAGTCTATCCCAGCCAAAACCAGGGGGGTATGCACCATTTACATGCCAAGGTTCCACACTTTCCAATACGTCCCAGTTAACCACCATCATCTTTCTGGTCAGTTTCTATACTGCTCTGTATAGAATATCCCTGTGGCCAGTTCAAAGGGTTGGCTGTCCTGACTCTGCTCCCTCCCAGCCTTTTGTACACCTCCTCACTAACAGACCATGAACAAACAAACAAAAAAAGGCCAAACAAGAAACCACCAAACAAAAACATAACAAAAAAAAAAACCAAACACAACACTCTGCAAGTGTATGGATTTGCCCCTTCCATCTGCTTTTTAGTGACCAGATGTGCCCTGCTCAAACTGAACAGGGCACACCTTCATTTTCCTCTGGGAACGGCCACATCTAGTCTCGTATGATGACAAACAGCCTCGGAGGGATGGGGATGGTGCAGATCACTGCCTGGCAAGTGGGATGCAGCCCAGCCTGGTTCTGAGCCCTCTGATCTCCCTGCCTCAACCCAGGCAGTGCAGGAAAAGCACTTCAGCTTTTATTGCAAAAGATCCAGGTTGTATTTGATTTTGCCAGTGCCGGAGGTAAAGGTACTGAAATATTAAGCCCTTTGTGTGCTGTATCTCAAAGCACCGGTCGTTTTCATTAAAAGGGAGCGGGCCTGTGATCAGCTCCCTCTTATCCCACACGGGGAACCGAGCTCATCCTTTGTGCCGACGGCAGGCAGCTTGCTTTCAAGCCTGGAGCTTAGGGCAGCTGCCGGTTGCTTGTTTTAGCTGTTGGTATCGTTCTTTGAGCACTCGTCATTCTTCCATTATGAGGCAAATCAATATGAAAACTTTCCTGACAGCATCTGTGCTCTTTCATCCAGCAACACGCAGCCCGGGGCAAGGGGGGAGAGCCCACAAGGAGATCTGCTGACACCAAATCCTAGCGTGCCTCTGCTGTTCCTCCCATCGTCGACTTGTGGGCTTTTATCTTCTCCTGCAGGGCGCTGGAAAGGGTCTGGTTTGGCTGTTTGCAGGGGCGGTGGGATGGTTTTCTCTGTGCAGGAAGGGCCGGGATGGGTGACCACAGCTGTGTGCAGGGGAGCCCTGGATGCGCACCCAGCAGTAGCCATTCCTCCACAGCTCCTTGCTCAATAACCACTTCCCAAATGGCTACTTCAGGGCCTTCCAGAAATCACAAGAGTTGTCAGTTGTTATGGTAACGGGCCCCCTGCTGCTGAATTGGCCCTGAGATGCC
>JAVHNF010064068.1:38267-50477 GCA_034783455.1 Micropsitta finschii
CTCACTAACAGACCATGAACAACTGTAAAGTACTTGACTCAGAGTAAGCACTAAACACAATGATGGTTTAGTTGTTGCTATCAACATTATTCTCATACTAAATCCAAAACACAGCACTGTACCAGCTACTAGGAAGAAAATTAAGTCTATCCCAGCTGAAACCAGGACAGCAAGCCGTCTTACCCAGACATCTCCATGGATGGTCCTTTAGCTTGACAAGAGAAAAATAAAAGCATCTATTAGTAGACTGCACAACTAAAACAATGTAAAAGTAAAAATCAAAGGTATAGTGATTATCTACCCAAGTCAGAACCATTTCTCTTGACTATTACAGAATTAATTACCCAGTGGCTTACATCCCGTTTATCACCCAGTCCCTTAAATGTCTCTTGCACAGAGAACCTGAGATCCCAAACCTGAGACTTTAGCCTGGCCAATTTAAGCAGTCTGGGAGATCCAGATACCCCAATTTTTCCCCAATATTTTGCAATGTACTACGTATCACAGGATAAACAAGATTTACTTGGTTTTTGAGAGAACAAGATCTGAATGATCACCTTAATGATAAAAGACAAATCCCTATGTGAGAATGTTTTACAGCTGAAAGGAGAAAAACACCCCAAAACAACAAGCAAACAAAACCCCAACCAAAAATGGACTCCACAATCCAATATTCTTGAATTTGTTTCCTGAGGATTAGAGAAGCACTGCAGTAACATCTGAGTTGGGACCCCAAATCAAATTGTCACAGCTCTATAAGGGATCTAAACCCAAAAAACCCTCAGGCCCCTTCTGCTTCTACATTGCACAGAATTCCAGACCTAGAACTGCACCAGAACAATGCAATTCTGGCCTATCTCCAATAACCATTGCTTTACTAGTGACTTCCCAGCACCATTAGTTAGATGCTCCCATTTTGCCCAATACACCTATAAAGCTCCATCACACTTGTAGATTAACTCAGGCCACCCGGCACACTGAAACAGATTCTGAGTTAAGTGAAGATTGTATTTAGTCATCTCCAAAGCCTCACCCCACAGCCTCTGCTCTTGAAACAAGTTTAGCTGTAACACATTTGTCACAAATAGAAGGGAACCATTCATTACCCTTTTTCTTCTTACACAAAAACCACCATAAAGCGAGAGTCACAGCTCCTGCGATGGGTATTAGGACAAACGCAACAATGACTCCTTTCTGCCAAGATGCTAAGATGACTGGAAATAAGAAAGACATGTTGAAGAGAGTATGTACAGTGACAGGTCACCATGGCCAACTTCTGCAGTTCCAGTTTCATTTTCCTACAAATTGGCCTTCTTACACACTGGGGAAGAACTTTATGGAGATCTGCATGCAAAGTTCACTAGTGAGCCGCTCCTTTGTAACTGAAACCTCAGTACAACGGGTTGCTTTCAGCTTGTGTCTGTCTTCTTTGACTTTTGAGCTTCCTTTAAACTTTCCTATGCAAGTTAGACAACCTCTGTTTACAAATAGATCTGTTTAATTTCTGACAATGGTGGAACAAAAGTAATGGAGTTACACGTAGTAACGTACCAGAGAACACAACTTCAACTGCTATGATGACATAGCATGCAGCTTAACGTAAAAGTTAGCTTACCACTGATGGTTATTGGCTGGCTTCTCACATCCACATTAGCTCGATTAGAAGCCATGCAGTAGTATGTCCCAGCGTCCTGCCTGCTCATCGTGCCCTTGCGCCACATGACTCTGTCAGCGTGTTCACTTTGCTCAAATACAAGAACATCACGATCAGCTTTTCTGAAAATCCTGAAGTGGATTGGCCAAGATCCTTCTTTCACAGAGCAGAGAAAAGCGGTCTCACTGCCTTCCTCCACTTCTCCATACGGAACACTGCCCAGGCTGGCATTCCTGATTGGCACTACAGAGGAAGGCACAAAGTTAAACAAGTATTAGCACTATTAGAAATAACTTTGATGATAAAATACAGTATTGTAGAAATAGTTGCTTTAGTGCTTGTGTCATATGCTTTAACTGTCACATGAAACCTCACTACCATTTTCTTTTTAAAGCTTCCACTACCAACTACCCTCATAGAGGAGTTTTCCCTTCCTACTTCACACATATTTGTAGATCAGTGACCTTGCTCACATATGGTAACTCCTAGTTACTAAGAGGCACAGTAATAAACTGACTTTCAGAGCTACTTTGCCACTGCAGCTTCTGGTGTCAAACACGTGCTCAGTGCCTCTGAAAACTGCAGCTAGTAACAGAGGCATTTAGGGATTTACATCAGTTATTTCAGTGATTGAAATCATAGACTATCTCTAATATCGTTATGCATACATTTAATCCGGTCCTATGAAAATCAAACATGAAGAAAACATCTGCTCTGAAATTCTGAATCATTAATTTTACTAAAACAGCTTCTGCAAGATTTCAAGTCAGAGCTGGTTTTAACTAACATAAACTCAGTTGTAGTTAACTTGATTCAGACCACTACCAAGGTTTTTATTCTAGCAACAAATGGTTGGAGATACCAAACTCCAACTATTTTTAATTCAAGTGAGCGAAAATCTGTAAACATTTCACATCCATTATGTTTAGTCCATCATTTTCTGCTACAGTTTCAAAACTCAAAATAATAGCATTAGACAGAGTAAAATTAAAGACTTACCTACTACTGTGACATTTAGAATATTGCTGGTTTTCACACCACTGGAGTGATTATTTCTAGCATCACATTTGTATCCCTTTTTGTCATTTTGTCCAACATTTTCATCCAAGAACGTAGCATATGTATCATTAATGACTGTTTCCTTAACTACATTTCCTTTGTAGAATTTGAATGTTATTGGTGGTGTTCCCCTGGCTGAACGACAGATTAACTGCAGAGGCTTCCCTAACACCACCTCTGGTAAACCACTGACAACAGAAAGAGTTGGCTTGGAGACTGGAGCTAAAAGAGGAATAACAGAAAAAATGGTTGCAAATTACACTGCATAAAGCTGAAAGATACAACCTTATTTTATAGAAAATATATAAATAAACAATATTTAGGTAGTTTGCACACACAGCTTATATTGGGAAGCTCTTCTTCACTGTTTGAATGGAAGCGGGGGTAACTTGAACAAAACAAGAATACAGATAATAGAACATATGCAACAGAGTAAAATAGCATAAGAGGAGAAAGTAAAGGAAGACAAAAGGATCAGTGACGCAGCTGTAGATCATCCAAACTCCAGAACTAGCTCTGACCCAAGGAGTAAGTCTGTAGAGCAAAAATACATGTAAGTACCAGTTCATGTATTACTTGAGATGGATCCTGCAGCACCTAATCAGGGACCTCTGCTTCTGCAGCACAGTAAATCACAACCCAAAGGGGGAATTAAACCCCCTTTAGGCTTGAGAACTAACTGTGCTTGTTCCATGAGAGGGAAGGAAACTAGGGTGTTTGTAATGAGTGTGCTGGTGAGAGGGTTGTATTGATAGCAAAAAACTTGGCTTTTCTGGAGTAGAACTCCCCAGATGACCTCTGGCTCTCATGGCTTTCTACCTGGAGGGCCAGGAGGAGGGATTCAAGGCAGACACTGACAGAATTTCAGATCAAACTGATGAGTGAAAGGTTTGCAGAACATTCCCAGCTCCTGCAAATGGTAATGAATGACAGCTTATTTGCATCTAGCAGAATCAAGGAAAGAGAAGGAAGACCAGCCCTAGAAAAGTCTGACTTGATTAGATCATGATAGGCCAAATCTTCTACAGTTACAGACAACAAGCACATCTCACAGAAATTAATACTTCCAGAACAAACAGACACCCTGCTAGTTTGTGGATTAGAGACTGATTTTGTGACTTGATGTGCTTATAAATAAGCTTACAGTTTTGATTTCCTCCCATTCCATTGGTTCTAAATCTGTGTATCAACTCACCATAAACATTTATCCTTACAGGTTTGCTCTCCTTGACTATTCCTTTTACTTCAGCTTTACAGATGTAGGATCCAGTATCATTCACACTAACTCTCATTGTTAAGTTTCTAGAAGTTTCCAACAAGACATCTGCATTTGAATTCCTCCGTAGCACAGAGAAGTTGGCTTTCTGAAAGCCACTAATGCTGCAGCTCAGAGTTAACTCTCTGTTTTCATCCAGCTTATTCATAGAAGCAGCCAGTGTTGGCTTGGGGAATAACTCTGCAAGATAGAAATAATAATTTATTCATTCAAATTGAGCCTAAAAGAATATGACTACCTATGTCGAAGTATACAGAATGAAGGACATAGTGAAAGGTTATAATTAGGGAAAAAATAATCATATTAATATAATAATATTTTCAGGAAAACATAACTTAGCAATCATTTGAAACCACTTTTTGTATGTGTTATTTAAGACAATTATTTCAGTTCTTGAGTTCTACTGAATTTAAACTTAAATGTTAATCCACTGAGTGAACAGAGGTGTTACCTGACACAACAACATTCACTTTGGTGGACTTAGATGCTCTCCCTTGCTCCACCTTACACAGGTATTCACCACTGTCCTCTAGAGTAGCTACTGCAGAGTACTTCAAAACTTTCTCATCTCGTACACTGTTCAGTATTGTTCTGTTTTTCTGGAGTATGATTTCGATGTCACGCATTCGGGCTACCACAGTTGAGCATTCAAGCTGTATTCTGTCTCCTTCTGTAATGTTACGTGAGGGCTTGACACTCAGAGTAGGCTTTATAAATGGCTCTGCAAGAGAATATGTAGAAACTCGTGACCCAACTTTTTAATTAGAGCAAGCAAAGAATTGTAAAACGAAAAGCTAAGCAACTTACCCCTGACTGTAACAAGTGTTTTGTTGCTGTGTTCTGAGCTGTCAAATTCACGCTGTACATGTCTCTTACCAAAGCAATCAAATTGTAAAATATTATCTCCTTCTTCAACAGAAAATTCCACTTCAGAATAATTTTTGTATGCTTCAAAGACGTATTTTTCTTTAGGTGTTGAATTCATCTTTATCTTTCGGAAATAGAAATATAAAGGAGGAACTTCTTCTGGCAGCTCACAACGTAATTTCACAACTTCACCCTCTAAAACTTCTTTTTTCTCAGCAGTGAGGATTGGCTTGGTCATTCCTTAGAACAGAAAACAAGAAAAACAAAACAGAACATTGCACAATCCTGAAATAAACACTATGCCTGATGACTCTGGTAATGATCTATGCTAATGAAGAGGTGCAAATAATTTGTAAGAACTGAGCTTTTGAAGACAGTTCCTTTGATGTGTGGGTATACACCAAGGCACCTTCAGAAAAACAAAATGTCCCTTCAAGAGGGCAATACAATCTCTAAACAATGTGCGAAGTATGAAGGTTGATGTTTTGAAGGTAAGACCACTTCCTCAGTGTTTCCTATTGCTACTAAGAAATGAGCAAGCAAAGAAACTAAATGCCATCCCAGTTCCTATACGTAAAAGTACAGGCCTCTGAAAAAAAATTTACAAGCCCTGCACAATCCTGTAAGTAATGCTGAATGAGTTCTTTCTACGTTGCTTTTCCAAGGGGAAAAATGTCACTTGCAGTCAAGAACACATGGCTGGAAAGAGTATAGATGGAGCTGGCCCCTGTTTTCATAGGAGATGAAAGGACAAGACTGATATAACATTATCTACAACAGTAGTCCACAGTTGATAAAAGCTTTGGCAATGGCTGTCACAAGGTGAGAATCATAATGCATCTCAATACATTTCCAGCTTTTCCAGCAAACTACCCACACCCCATCATGTTCATGATCTGTGGGCACAAGCTTTCACACATAACATTTTCTCTAGTTTAATAACAGAGGCTCAGGGCAGAGAGCACAGGTTGCATTCCTGACTATCACTGATCTGCCATGTAGCCTTGGGATTGTTATTTAATTTCTGTGCCTTACATGAGGATTTAGTACTGAAGTCTTGTAAAGTACTGTGAAGTCTATGGATAAAAACCACTTTGCAAGATATCCTATTTAGCACTATTATTACTTTCCAGGTTCTCTTTCTGTGTCTTAAGACAACTGCCATGTTTGAAGGACTCACTCACCTGTTACCCAGACATGTAAGGAGTTACTTGATTTTGTCTTCCCACCTGCTTCCACAGTACATTCATACTCTCCTGTATCTGAAGATCTAGCCATAGGTACTTCATATCGAGCATCATCTTTGTGTGATACAGTCATGAACACAAGCTTGCCATCCTTAAAAATTGTGAAGTTATGCTTCAGCTGGAAATCAGCACTTTTGCTAATATCAGCATGGCAGATAATTGACATAGGAGCTCCATTCTTGACTTTGACAGATGGCTGAACATTGATTTCGACTGTGTTGAAAGTAAAAACTTGATGGAAAATAAAAAAAGAAACAAGATTTATATTTATTTTCAATTAATCCAACATAATACTGCTATCTCAAACAGCTGCATTTTAATAACAAACTGCTTACAGCTGTATTAAACCACAAGCCATTCATGCCCAATTAGCAGAAATCCCTGGAGTTATCTCAGTATTTTTTCCTTGAAAATAAGGTTAGGGGTATGTCATTCAGCAAATTTCACTTTAAATGTAGCTCACAAGCTTTGGATAATTGTAAATCTCTAGTTTAGGATAACTACAGCACAACAGAAGATATTTGGGCTCAAGTGCTGCAAAAGCAAACATGTACATGCCTAACTTGATGCTGTTTGAAGTCCAGCAATCACACTTTAAAGAGTCCTTAGCAATACCCTGATTAATTCAAACCCAGAGTCACAGTCAGAAGCAATGCTTTCAATTAATTTAGAATTCAGATATGCTAGTCCCTGAAAAAAATATACTAAATACAGTATTCCTATTAAAAAAATAATACCATTAATAAGCACCTTATAAAATAAAGTTTAGAACAGCATTAATACATATAAAATGCTTCTGTGTTTAGACCACATCAATAATAATGAATTTGTAGCTTCAATTTTTATAATTATTAGAATCCTGGTATAATTAATATCTTTATTCACACAACAAGAACAATAACTATAGAGAGGGAACCCACAGCTTTTGGGTATGCCCATTTCAGTCAGGATTTGTACTGGAAATTTGTTTCTAAAACAGGAAAACTCCCGCATATAAAGGAGTCCCTTGCCATGTACCAGCTATTTATAAACTGTCCTTGCTAGAGAGAGTTTTGGGCATAAAACCAATGCAAAAATAGTACATTTTTTTTTGCATGTGAATATACTATATGACAATAAGAAGCAGCTTTTCTCTCTAGTGATGGAAAAAGGAAGTATGCAGAATGTACATGCTAGAAGTCAGCAAGATGATAAAGTAAAGGCATTCCTTTCAGAACACAAGTTCTGTACTCTGCTCACACACAGCCTTTTCTTTTACAAGAAAAAGGAGCAAGGGAGAGCACTCTTAACTTATAGTCTGTAATTTTATCCTACCTCCTTGCTTGTGGGCATAAGAGGGTTTTTTTAAAGACCAAACCAAAATGCTAGTAATTAAATATCCTCTTCCATCTCTTCTCTCAGTAAAGCAAATTACTCCAGGAAAAATCTCACAAAACACATTTTTAAAGTACAAGCAGCACATCTCTCATTTAAACACTACACCAAGAACATCCCCAGTAACACCTTGTTCAGCTTTTCACATGGCCAGGTTTTGTATGGTACAGCAAATCCAGATCAGCTCTGCTATGGATACACACCAACAACTGAACCATTAGTTAAATTACTTATTTATATTTTGCAGGAGGAGAACTCATGACCTACCTCTGTCCTGAGTGTAAAGTTCTGAACCTGGGGAAAAAAACAAGAAGAGAGATGTTATTTTCAAAGCTTACAGATTGAGAGACAGTAATGGGAACCAGTAAAAAGCCCCAAGAAACCCCCAACAAACCACAAACACATGTACCCACCCAGGTATTTAGTTATCCAACTTACACTGCAAGAAAATCACCAGAAGAGCAAGATACATCTCGTTCCTGAAGAACACACACACTTAATTCCAAAATAAAACAATATTCATCATCAGAGGTGATGCCTCCAGGTACCAAAACCAGGTTATGGGTTTTTCTGTGGTTGTTTTATGGTAGCTGATAAAATTTTGCCATTAAAATATATAAGTTTTCCCAGATCTTCAAAAACTGGCTGGATCAAGTAATCGTTCCCATTACTGGAAACTGGAAATGGCAAACAATGAGAATCTATCTGCTGCTCACAGGCAGATTACTGTTCAGGAAGTGACTGGACTTTTCCTGAGGGCGCCACCAAATGCATTTGCTTTGTTTAATTTCTTAAGGTGTATTAAAAAAACAAGAAGTTCCAATGACATCTATCCTGCAGTTCCTGTCAATATGAGGACTTTAAGTCACGATTAACCATCTACAAACACAAATTACCTTTGCTATTTAACCTCAGCAGATCCTCGAGTAAATATTTCCCTTCATCCTGACACAGAGAACAGATGTACAGAATTATTCATTTTTCCTCTCTACCTCCATTTCCAGGTCTCTCATTTTTGCTACAGCAAAGAAGAGCTTTACTATAAGGTGCACGATAAATTCAAATTGTACCAGAAACCACAGCTACTGTTGTATTAGACTAGAATATTGACAGGGAGACTTTCATTCAACCGGTATACATCAAAAACATGGAACTGCACAAGTTTTTCTTTGATATAGTTAGAACAGTGTAAAACACAGACAAGAAAAGAACCGGTTGGAGTTTCATTTTTCCGCAGAAATCTGAAGCAGCAGTGGCACAATCTGAAGTAGAGAATACTCTGGAGCAGGAATTAAACCTGCTGGCAGGCATTCCTGAAAGATCTTCTGACCTTTCTTGTGTTAATTCGTTTGCAATGGGGCAATATGAGAGCCAGCCTGAAATCAGGGATGATTAATTCCACATCCAGAACACCGAAGGCAGAAATTGAGCAAGTGTGATCAGAGGAGGAGGAAAAGTCACAAAACATTCTAGTTCAGCATTTGGCCCTCAGCTTCCACTGAGGTTTATCAGTCCACTGTTAGATCAGACTTAAAGTCATTCCACTTAAGCCCTAACACTGACTCAGTTTATACTCTTGATAGAGTGAATGAAGGTCATGCCCCTTCAAAAAGTGCTTCTCAAGTTGTGTGTCCAGAACTCTCTAAATAGTGACTTAGTTATTCTTGAAAATTGAGTGCTCAGCACTTGATCCCTTAGTTTCTTTCCTTTGTAGACACACTCAACATTTTCCTTTACTTGCAGCAGCATTTTCTAAGCTTGTTAAAACACTGCTGAAAACAATACTAAATACATTCACAGAAGCCTATAAATGAGACTTACAGTTCTCATAAGCTTCAGTGTTTCTCCCTTTTTTTTTCTTATGAGGTCAATGAAAACTGTATTTTTTCCCCCAAAACAATAGTTTAAAGCTGCATGTGTATCTTAATGCTTGTATTACACACAAGCAGGGTGTTTTGCAAAAGGAAACAGAAGGGAAACACTCATCTGTTTAACAATGTATAGGCGATACAGACAAGCACCTATGTAGCTGCTTTGCAGGGAGGAAGCACAATAGTCATAGTAACTAATGACCAAGAAGTAAGCCGTTTAACTAGCAGTAGTATTTGTTCTGCTTAATCCAGTTTGTTTGAAATACACCGCCAACAAAAGACTGATGGCCTGGCTGGTTGCCAGCAATGGTCTCCAGAGCCAGGTAAAGGAAAAGAGAAGGAGGACACATGGCAGGTGGAGAACAAAGGTAAACCAACTTTTGCTATTGATAACAAAAAATAGGAAGGAAGGCGATTTCCCCCTTGCCCTCTCCCCCATAAAAGAATTCAGCAGGACACACAAAGCTCAGCAAAGCCACACCAGTCTTTCCCACAGGGGACAAAGGTTCTCCTCTGAGCCACTGCAAGGCAAGGGGAAAGCGAGTGTGGGTCAATATCCTTCAGAGGGAGCCAATACAGAACCAGGCTAGTTCCAGACTGAGGTGGAAAGGCCAGCTTTTAGGATGAACTAGGTCAGGAGTAAGGTTTAATGGTGCCAAAAACCTGAGGCTGTTGTGAGATGTCACTCCAAGGAAAGTATGTGCCATAAGATGTTGCAGGCCAATTATACTGGCATGTTCTTGATAAACCCTCAGTGTTGCCCTGGAGAGGAAAATCTAGCTGGTATCAACCAAAATCCAAGAAATAAATTCAACTGCAGGAATTTTTCTGAAATACGCAAGACCAAAGTTGTTCTGATATAGAGTGTATAAAGAAATCCCTTATATTTGTGGGAAAAGTAGGATTGACCTCAAAAATGCAACACACTTTCTGAAGCAGACAGAACAGTCATTATAATGTGACACAATGCCCTTGGAGACATATGGGAATAATTACATTTAATCTACTGCCCCTTGAATCAGACCCTTGAACATTAAAGCCGTGCTCATCTGGGAATTCACAATCCTAATCCTGTTCCTACCAGCTGAGTCCCCCACTATGTGCTCACATATGACATTTCCTAAAACCCACCAGCTCTGTCATCTGAACAGAGCTTTGCCTACATTCAGAAGCAAGGCCTGTTCTTGTAATTAAGGGCAAAACACTGAATAAGATTTTCAGCTTTTTCCCTCTGCAAATACAGTGTTTCCAGCCAGTCCCTTATGGCAGGGGAGGAAGCTGGGAGTTCACAGCATGCTTGAGCTGTTTGTTTTCATTTGCTCTCCAGCTGGCTGGCAGGATAGTAAAGGGCACCGCAAAGAGCCAGTCTCTAGGACTCTCATCTTACTTCCTCACAGAGCACAAGCTGATTCCAGCAAATCTAAACATTGTCTCCTGATCTCAAATGCCCATTCCTGATGGGAGTTTCACTTTCTTCAGAAAAGATGAAGTCTCTGTACATGGTGCCTTCAAGTTCTGTCATGCTGATCTACTGACAACATTTAACATGACGCTCTGAGGTCATCAAATCTTGACCTGAGAACAGAGACTCCACATAACTTCTTGTATAAGTTCACTGATTTTAAAAACAGTTAATGGCTATAGAGGTGGACCTACAAATGTTTGGGATATTCTACATTTCATTTTAAAAGTGATAAAAATTCAGAGCTCTGTGTTCATCTACACTGAACTCAACACGAGCTTTCCAGTAACTAAAGCAAGGATAGAAAAGTAGCTCTGATTTCTAATTCCCCAATCCCAAAAATATTTTGCTTAATTATCACTTCCTGTTTCAGCATACTCATAGATAATGGAACTGCAGTAAGCACCGCTGCTTTCACAAGTCTAGCCAAATCCCTGGTGAACTAGGAATGAACTGACTTTTTACTACATATGTTTTCAGGCTATATTGTCTTCTCTGGAATGTGGGACACTTGTATCATTTGCCTGTATTTTAAAAGTGTGTCTTTATGCCTCCCCAGAGAAGAATGAAAATGAATTTTATCCCTGGATTTGAATATTTATAAAGAACATCAAAGAAATGAACACTGGGGGTGGGGGGGTTAGAAGTCTAGAAATTCTACAATTAACAGAAGCGCTAGGCTGCAGAAAGTTTGTTCATATTGGAATAAACTGCATTTCACAATGGCACCATCTACTGGGAGATGAGCACTGGAGCAAAGCACATGTGGTTCCCTCGCTTCTCTTTCGTATGATTCCTGATCCCCAACACCTCCTCTAATTGGCAATATAAATAAGATCTGGAAAAGTAACTGAAGGAACCAAGAAGCTGATAATGAAAGATCATCACCAAGGCTTTCACACAGACGTTTTTCTTCTGAATACAACGGGAGCTGACTGTTGCTATTTGGCTTTCTGTTTTCTTACCAAAATGGTGCAAGATTGAGAACACCAGGAATCTGAAGTCTTGGCTTGTATTTTATGTAGCACACATACCCATGTGTGTTAATTCAGACAAAAAGTAATAAATTCCTTCTTTCAAGGAGGTGTCAAATCTATTTGCTGGTTTACACTAGGATCATGGTTTCTGATAACACCTCTCAAGTTTTCTCTGTTTTAGTACTGGGCATAAGCGACTGACTCAATACACTGAGGACATTTTTAACTGCTTTCATTTCCTGGGTTAACAAGTTCCTCAAGTTAGATATCACAGACTGTCACTATCACACAGCGATTACCTAGCAATACATCAAAATTTGCACTCATTTTGCCTAGCATCCAGCACTTCTGGTGTCCTCAACATAAAAAGGACATGGAACTGTTGGAACAAGTCCAGAGGAGGCCACGAGGATGATCAGGGGA
>JAVHNF010064071.1:0-11654 GCA_034783455.1 Micropsitta finschii
CCCAACAAAAAACCCAAGGCAATCCATTGCTTCAGAAACTGTTTCTTCCTTGCCTAAAAGCCAGATATTTTTTTTTTCCCTCCTTTTTAGTACAGTGGTTTAACAGTAATTTGAATTCATGCTGTAAAATGCAAATAATTGCAACCAGTGATAACAGTGAAGGTTTATGGGTTTTTTTCCCCCTTCATATTAGTTGAAGTAGAAATGACATCATTCTGTTACGAAGTAGAGCTACAATATGTGTCAGTCCCTTTTGTGTTCAGTATTTAGAGTTCTGGCATTTTTGTTTTTTGTTGTAGTATATTCCCACTTCTAGGGTCTTTTATTTATGAAAAGATACCGTGTTAATAATAGCCAAAACTGGCATTTGCTTCATGGGGCTGTTTTAGTTTGGTTTGGGGTTTTTCTGAGGGGGAAGAAGGGAGAAGAAATGTTCTTCTAACAACAGAGGGGAAAAATAATTCCATTCCTTTCCTTTTGGAGTAATAAATAGTGAACATACAAGGATTTGACAGTGCATTTTAAAAACGATAACGGAATTATTTTTCCTTTTGTAAACACATATGAATGTTTTGCTGACTTATTCCAACTTGACAAATATGCTAAGCCTTTTTCTTCTTCACTGTGTTGTATTTATCTGTGTCATAAGAATTGGTGGTGCAATTTGTGAAATCAAAATGCCCCCAGTCATGAACTGTGATGTCATAAGAGGGGACTTGTAACTGTCGTGTCAGAAGTGTTGACAGTAGTGTATCGCTTCAGTTTGCTTTTAATTGAGCTTTTAATTGTTACTTTTTTTTCTTCTTTTTCTTTTTTTTATATCCTATAAGCCAGCTTCTTTTCCTGCAGCCATTCCTGTATTTGTTTCCTGCTTCTGCACTGGTTGCCACACTGCAGAGCAGCTGTGGGTGATTATTTTGCCAAGTTCCTAAATTCTTCAGGTTTCCCTTTTATCTTCATGCAGCCCTTGAACAAAGGGAAGGAAGTGTACAACATTGTGTAGCAATCTTCCTTTTCATTTCAGGGTCTTTCTCTTTCTTGTTAATTTGTCAATACTAGCAATTTGCAAGGCTGGCTCCATTGAGTGCACTTATAAATCCATACAGTGTGGAGAAATAACAATACCTAAAAACCTGAGGTGTTTTTAGCTTCCTTAGAATTCTTAGTGTATCAGGATGATTTAAATTGGTTGCAGAAGTGGTACCATAGATGGCCTTTGCAGTTACAGATCCGCTGAAATGAGATCTTTTGATTATTCCTTCAAAGCAACCATATACAGATACATGTGATTGTGACCTCTCTCTTCAAAATGCTTTGCATTTGTTTATTCAGCTGAGAGACAGATTCTGATCTATGCAGGGAAAAATACTTGTTCCTTTCTAAAGATGTTTGTGAAGGGGTTTAATGGGTAAGGAAGTTTTGTGAACAGAAGCTAAGTTGGAATACTCGGTTTGTATAACTGAATCTGCTCTAGCTACTAGGAGTAAGGAGATGAATAGTGACCAGTCTGCTGCTTATTCTACAGAGACTCAGAGGTTGAATTTGGTGTTCCTGCTAAGGAAGTAAAGCATGTTTTTTTGTTTGTTTCATTTAGTGAGAATGTGCTAGAATAATTTTTGACAATTCATATGAAACAGCCTTCACAATTTTAAGTTTGCATAAATGTGTTTTCCTGATAATGTCATAAATAGGTTAGAGATCAACTGGGAAGGGTGTACTTAATGGTGTAGTTAAACTGCTCTTACAGTAACAGGTAACTGTAAATTAACTGTTACTTAAAGGGGAAGTTCTGTTTTGCAGCTCTGGTGTCCTGTGCCTTGCATTGTGCTGACCTTAGTGAGATGGCTTTGCGGAATCTTCAAAGTGTGTTCTGGTGCAAAGGGAAAAATCTGCCTTGTTGAGAAGTGATCTGAGTTGTGTGAGAGACTTGGGTGCACTTTTTTGCCTCTCTCTATAATAATATACACAATATATAATACATTACATATTATATAATTATATATATAATTTTATATATATGACTTTAGATAATTGTACATCTTTTAATGAAGTTTTACTTAAAAAAGGGCTGGGGAAATGTTAAGGGTCTCCCAGATGCTTTCCTGTGTAAGTGTATGTGATTTATAATTTGCTTGAATATCTCTATAGAAAAATCCTTTTATATTGGTTCATAAAGTCATAGGTTTGCTTTAAATACCTGTAGCCATCTAATTCAGTAAATAAACTACTCTAACTTCCTCTTCAGCAATTTCTTATAAACTGCTTGTTGTGGTAGTAGTTTCTATATGCTCTGAACAGTGACTAAATTGTAGAAGACAAAATATTAAAGAAAATGTAATAGTGTGAATATTCTCTATAGCAGCTGCAGCATGTATTGCATATCATCAGAAAATGGAAGGCCTATTTGCAAATTAGTCTGTGACATTAACGCTAGGGGCACCAGCAAGAGTTGTGTTACAATTTTTACAAATTGGGAGATGAGACCAAGAAACGGGGAGAGGAAGTGAGGCACAAACCCTAAGATTCTGCATTAAAACATACGCGGGTGGGAGTAGGTTCAGCTGATGAGCCTGAATGTTGAGAATAGGTTCATACACACATTGCTTCTGATTCCAGGCATTATATTCTTTAGATTGAGAGTTTTCTGACTCAGAGAGGTACTCAGAGTGGTGGGAATAAAATTAAAGTAGCTCTAATTAACTGTCAACAGAAACCCAGTCCTTCCAGTGCAGTTTTGCTAAGACAAAGCTCGGAGTATGAACAAAAAATTCTTCAGCAGCTCTTTGATGTAGAGAGGCAAATGCACAATTCAGTCTCCTCAGAATATGACCAAATAGCTAGTTTGAAATATGAAATTTAAATGAAGTTATTAAATAATTTTAATATTGTGCATACACCTAATAGATTTGATACAGGCGTCACCCATTTTGTTGCAGTTTTGCAACAGCATAGCTTTGGTTTTATGCATCAAAATATTGTTTCTGAAAACAGCCATAAAATGTGGCTATTCTGGTCTTGAAGTAGGTGAAAATGTGTTTTATGCATCTCAAGCTTGGGATGCAAACTGAGAGTCACTCCTCTGGTCCCATGCATGGCTTTATGCTCATTGAGTATAGCAAGCTCTATCTTATTATGCCTTAGCATTTAAACAAGATTTTTAAAGGTAGCATAGCAAGGTGGAAATGGCTGAGTTTTACCTTGCTCTGATTCAGATTAGCTTGGTGATTTGAATTAGCAAGGTGGAAATGGCTGAGTTTTACCTTGCTCTGATTCAGATTAGCTTGGTGATTTGAATTCTCCACATGTGTGTTTTAACTCTCTCTTAATGTTTCCTCTTTTTATTATAATGTTTCTCCTTTCAGTGATTAATAAAAGTGTACACAAAATCCTGAATATGGACAAGACTGCTAATTCAGTGTTTGGACTTAAGTATTACAGGATCATCTTTTCTCTTTTCAAATTTCTAGTTTTAATAAAATGACTTAATGAAGCTCGTAATTTCAGATGAAATTTAGATCAAGGTCTTTGATTACTGTAATGTATTAAACCCAAGCAGTTCATAATTGCAACCAAATTTGAAACACAGTCAAAATAAGAGTTGATGAAAGTTATGGATTAACCAGCTAGGGACCTTCCTTCCCATTCAGGTTTATTCAGAGACTTCATTTTATTGGCTGGCATGTTCAAAATCAAGAAACCTCATGTTCAAAAAGTTGGGAAACTGTTTTTATTTATTCATTCATTCCCAAAGTGTAAGTAGGGTCTTGAGGTAAGAGGTTAAAGATAGGTTATAGATGGTTAACCATTATGGTGAATAGAAGGTATCGTTTCAGTCCATTAAAAATGTGTGTTTGCAACACAGAACATCCTTTAAGTGTGCCCCTTAAAAACCTGTAGAGCAAATTTTCTCAAAGTAAAATTATTTTCTAATTGGATTCATGCTTTTAGCTTTACTTAGTCTACAGTAGCTGTGTAGTAAGTAGAAGATTGTAAACTATTTTGTGACATGATAGAGATATGTGAAATGAATCAGGTCTTGGGAAGTACATGCTAAGGTATATGAATTGCCTAAGCAAGCATGTTGAGGTAACATATTCATCGTTTTAGCAAAAAATAGTGAAAAAAATGGTAAAATGAAATGTGAGTCCTTTAGAGAAAACAAACACAGAATAAGAGTAAAATCAGAGAGCTTGCTTTCTTGCAGATTGAGCGGTATAAATAAAATCAATTCTTTTGCATTTCATTGATTTTTAAATTAAAATTGTCATGTATGTTAGAGGTTTGGTTTGTGTTTAGGAAATTGAATGTTTCTGGAGTTCACAAATAAACCAGAGAAAACTTACATTGTTCATTTGCTGTCCATTTTCATTAGAATCAGTGAACTTGAAAATGTTTTATCTAGAATATTACATTTCTTCTTTGAAAAGTAATGCTAACCAGGTTGAGAGGTTTTGTAGACTTCTTGCCTTGCACTCTTTAACAAGAAACCTTATTATTTCTCAGAAAATGTATAGAAAATGTATTATTTTGCTTTAGCTTAATGCAGAATTTTGAAAACCTTGTATTTATTTTTCCCAGGCTGTTCGCTGCTATGAATCGCTAATTTTGAAAGCTGAAGGAAAGGTCGAATCTGATTTCTTTTGTCAGTTAGGTCACTTCAACCTCTTGTTGGAAGATTATCCAAAAGGTAAGGCTTTTTAGTACTTCTGATAAATGTAATTGGGGGATTGTCATTTGATGTAGGGGACACAATAGACTGAAAAACGTTTGGATAACTCACTGTTTTCTTACTTTGTACTGTATTTCAAAGCCTATTAACAGAATAAGACTGGTGTCTTTACAGAAACAGTTGTATTCTAACTTCTCATTTTTTATTTTTTTTTTTTTAATTGAAAATAACAAACCAAAACACTGCTGGTTCAGTGGAGTTCCTTTAGTTTATACAGTGGTACTGCACTGCCTACTTCATTTTTCTGCTTCATTATTGCATGATTTTATAAGCAGTTGAACCCATGCTTCTGAAGGTTTCCTGTGGGTAGGAGACACTGGTGCAGAGAGCAAGAGCCAGTCTTAGTGCTTTTGTGTATGTCCACAATCTCAACACGTAAGAGTAGTCTGAAAGTGTTAATTCAAAAGCAAAAATCTGTGCTTAGCGTGTTTCAAGTTGTGCTCTAAATACTGAGTGGAAGAATGGTGTTGGGTATCTGGGGGCTAGGTGGCTTCATTCTTTTTATGTCTCTGCTTCATCAGTCTTTGAAATTACTTAAGTGGTTTATGCCACCATTGCAGCCAGTGAACACAAAACCTTGTGTACACTTATGCTTTGTTGCCTGTAGGTCAGTAGAGTGCTTTTTTTTGGTAGTGGTATGGATTCACAAAGGTACTCTGCTGTGTGCTGAGACATGGGATAGGTTTCAGCTAGTTCTGTTTCCATTTAATGGCATGCTGAGTGTCTGGACCAGTCTCTAATAGCTGCCTCCCTTCCAGTGACTGTTGAAGGTACGGATGAGTAGAAAGTCTTTTTGAGTATTACCCTACCTTAGCTAATTAGAACAGGTTAGAACATTCTTTTATTTTTTTTTTTTTTTTTTTTAGTGGCATGTTTTTTTCCATTGTTGCTGCTTTTCAGTTTTAATAAGAATGCAGTTCTATTTGACTTTGTATAAGGACACAAAGAACACCTTCACCCTGAAAATGCCTTTGTTCCAGACACACAGAAATACTGGTTTACAGTTACCTTGGAACTTTTGAACAGGGAAATGAATTATAACTGCTAGTAGTTCAGAAACACATTTTAGTGATTCAGGCTGGCCGTGCACCCTTTCATAACAGTGTGTCTGTCCACTTGTTCACTATGTCTGACATAAACCAGTGTGAGTTGAGGTTGCTGGAGCTTACATTTTTTAGGTGAGAAGTGTTTAAATTTGGTAGTACTAGGGAGGAATTCACAGTTGTCTGAATTCAGTAACTAAATTCAGAAGGCTTTTTGTTGTCGAGGCATCTGTCTCTTTCTGTTGAATATATGGGCAACTCACGGACCTCAGTATCCATTATTTGTACCAACAGCTTGGGAGCCCCCAGCTCGTACCTGCGTCCCATCCAACTGGTGTAATATAACCACTTGTGTTTCCAATTCCAGAGACATGGGAAAACCTGAAGGGAATGTGGCAGTATTCTGTCTGTAGAATTTTTCTGGAGATTAGTCTGATCCCATATTTGTATTTTTGTTTTCATTTTTAGAAAAAATAACCATTCCCTCTGCAAACAACTTGCACTACTGTTTCTGATTAGCCTGATACAGCTTGATATAATGTGAGTGCAGTATGGCTTATTGGATATATTTTACTTGGCAAAGACAGTGCAGAGTTGTGGGCTGTATTAACTCTGCTGTTGAGTTGATAACAGTTAAGACCGGCAGGACTAGGTGTTGCTATGTGTCAGAGATGAGGTTTACTGGTGGGGAGTCTGCTTTGTACTGTGTACACAGTTTTAAAGAGCAAGCATTAAAAATACAAATGATGGTTGAAAACACCAGCTCTCCAGAACTGTAAACAAGCATGAGCAGAACTGTGTGGGAAAAGACATTTAGGCGTTAAAACCTAAATTAAAATACTTAGTATTTTCTTAGATACTTATTTAAAGTCACATCTCAGTCATGAAAGAAGTTTCAAGAAGTGAACAAACCTTTGTTACTAATAAATGTATTTTAAAAAAGATGTATCTGTATTTTGAAAGAGTGGAGTAGTACTGAAAATAATAAATAAATACTGGAGAAATTTTAATTGATGGGAAAAGGGAAGTTAAAGGGTTGGACTTGTTTTTTTTGTTGAGGTCTACATTTTCTTGTTCACAACAGTTGTTGAACTCCAGTACCAAAGACTGTAAAAGTGTTAGCTACAATACAAAAGTTGTAAGTGTTCCATAATTAATTTACTACTGTTACTTGAAAGAAGTAGACTGCTGGTCTGCTTCTAGCTACTACTTCTAACTACTGTTAGCAGTTTAACATACAAATAAACATTATTCCGTTCTATAAATTCTGTTACTTTAATTATCATACGTTCTAATTGCAATTATAGTTTAATATGAAATGCTTTGGAAGTGAAAAGTAAAGGGAGTTCAGGAGTGTTTTGATCCCAGTAATGTATATTTTATCCAGTTTTTAAGTTCTGAAGTTCCGGAAGTGTAAAATGCTGAAACAGGATGATTTTCAGAACTGTGAATCTGTCTAGTCTGAAGTTAGTTTTGGACAAAGTTATGGAGAAGCTGATATGTTTAATAAATAGGATCTAATTAATAAAATATCACAAGGTAGCAGCATGGCTAATGCTGCACCTTTTTTTTTTTTTTTTTTTTTTTAATTCTTGGAAGCCTATTATTTATTTAACTAAGTATAGTTAATTTAAATATATTTATATAGTTATTATATAAATACAATATGAACAGTTATATTTATATAACTATTAACTATATTTAGTTAAATTATATAACTATATATTTAGTTAAATTATATAACTTTATAGTTACAGTATATAAATTATATATAGTTATAATATATAAATTATATAACTATAGTTAATTTATTTAACTAAATATAGTGTGCACCTTTATAATGTAGAAAGGTGTGTCTTTATTGAAAGGCAAATGTGAGAGTGTTGTTTGGTTAAAAATGCTTGCAATACGGTGTGTGCAAAGCAGAAAATAATAACTGCAGAAGTACGAACAGTGATTAAGATGAAGCAGGGCTCAGTTTATGGAGATGGGTTAGGTTTCATGTGTGTAGTTTCTTCTGTTTTGATATGTCTCATTTTTTCTAAATATGTTGACAGACATGGATCATTCAGTTCAGTGAAGGTTAATAATCCACTGCATGTTAGTATTTTCGTTTAGCTAATACGTTCTTATAAATGTAGTAACAAAAGCTGTAGGTCGTTTGTATATAAGAATTAGGACTTGTACCCCAGAAAACAGGGACCTTGAGGAAGATCCATGGTAGGTTACTGCATGTCATTATTGGAATCAACCAGGGAAGTATCTTTTAGGGTCAGGTTCCCTTTGAATGTGTAGTAAATAGATGGCTGATGCCTTGCTGAAGTCTAAATACATCTAGCATATATATTTATATTTTTAAATGAAGCCTGTTAAATGTTGCAGTAATTTGTCTTGAAGTGCATTGTGTTTTCTGGCACTTAGCTGCTGAAGTTGGGATGTTATGTGCTTTTTTTATTTATTTCTTCCTTTTTTCTCTTGCATAAAAACTAAGTAGTTGTCTCCAACAAAAGTTGTGGGTTTACATCAGAAATTTCAGGATGAGGCTCTTTACTCTGTATTTATCTGAGATTAGACTAGAGTATCACAGTGTTTTTTCCTAGCCTTTAAAATTCCCAAGGCTAGTCTGCAGCTTGCGGATTTCCCAAAATGCAGTGTGTTCAAATTGCTGTTGTGAAAGTGTTTTCTCTGCCGACATGAAATTGAGTTGTCTTGTTAATTGCACTGTGCTACTGCGAGAAGGTTCTAGGCAAGGTATCAGCTTTTTTGCAGATTTTAAATACTGTGAGCCAGTGATGTGTATCAGGTGATTATAACCAGTGCAAATTGATTCAGCTTAGCAAGTATGTTCAGGCTTGTTTCTGTGTCCAGCTTTTGCTGTCTTGATCATTACTGGTTAGACTTTGGCTTCAGGATTTCCCCAGATGAAAACGTTTGTTCCTCCCAGTCAAAACTGTTCTGTTTCCTCAAAAACTAATCTGATATCTTCCTCTTTTTTAATCAGGCAGCTATTCCCCAGCTGTTTGATTGTTTCAGAGGTTTCCAAACCCGTTGTTCCTGGGTGTGTCTTTAGTGGCAGCCCCCATCTGCTTGTTGCTGTTCTCTGCTTTGGGCTGGCACAGCTCAATGTGCAGCTGTGTGGGGAACTCATCCAGCTGAAAAGTAACCTAGAAGAAAAAAGTGACGCAGTTGCCCCAGAATGTGAAACCTCAGACTCAAGTTTTGCTGGAGAAGGTTGATGGATTGTCATGTAGACTTTTTGGACACTTGTCAGCATGTGAGTCCCGCTAGGGTTCCATGCTACCAATGGACCTGTGAACTTTGCTACTGCATTCCCTGGGAGGGCCAGCACAGTCACCAAAATGACTGTGCTGCTAGTCTAGGAAGAAACTGATACTACATCAGCATTTGGGGATTTTAAAACTTATTTTTTCCCCATGACTGGCTTCCATAAGGAGTACAGAGCATAGACAGTGATCTTTAAGGCTTGGATCTATAAGCTTTAATGAGCTCATACACTATTAGGCTGATCACATATCCTTATATTGCATGTAGTCACCCATATTCAATGAATGTCTCATAGTTATGGAGTAAATTGGTATCATCAAGGTTTCCCAGAGAGGTGGTAGGTGTGCTATCCCTGGAGACATTCAAGGCCAGGCTGGATGTGGTTCTAGGCAACCCGGTCTAGTTCAAGGTGTCTCTGCTCACTGCAGGGGAGTTGGACTAGATGACCTTTGAAGGTCCCTTCCAACCCACACTATTCCGTGATTCTGTGACATCAACTGTGGCTTTCCTTAGGGATCTTTATATCTCTTTCGTAGAAGGATCATATATAGTGACTGTGTTCCAACTTATGACTTAGAGGACAGCTGACAGTTGCACAGGTGGAGACATGCTTTTATAATTTGCCTCCTTGAACTGCTGTTCTCTAAAAAAAATCTTAAAAGTAGATAATACAATTAATGAATGATTTGGGAAAAGCATACTATTGTTCAAATCATAGTTACTAAAGCACAATAAATACCGCACTTAAAATAATTCTTACTGCTGTACTCAAGTCATGATCACATTTTTTTTTCTATACTACATCAGAACAGTTTTAATAATATTTATTTTTATTTGTAGATAGTAGCTGCACTGTCAAATGCACCAATATAAAAATAAATAATTTATAAGGTAGAGTTAATTAGTCCAAGGGCATTTTTCTAGCAATTGGTAGGCTAAAATGTAAACCAGAACTGAATCCCCTCCCCCTTCCCCTGTTCGAGGTGCTGGATTTTTAAGATACAGCCTAAACCCCAAATTTAAAGGCTTTTTGATTGTTGTGTTTGGTTGAGAGAAAATTCCCAAATTCAACAAGGTACATGTTTTCCTGTGTATTATATAACTTTGTAGAGGATTTCTCTGAGGTGGCTGATGTCTCCATCTTGTTGGAGTTTGATGGAAAGTATTGTCATTAGGAAGCATTTGAATGTGCTGTCTTCTGATACACAGAGGACCAGTAGAGTCATCTTTTAAAGTAAGAGAACTTTCCAGCATGCACAGGATTGTGCTGGTTGCTGGTGGGTCATCTTTTACTGATGAGTCTTGAAGAATTAGAATGACTTTTAAGTAGCATAGCAATCTGAGTTGCAAAAGAGATGACTTTTAAATAAGTTTGATATTTAGGTTTCAGATTTTTGTTTTGTTGTCTGTAATTGTTAATGACTGGCAGAAATCGGGTTGCTTCTATTTAGCGCTGTTGATTTAATCTTTAGGATGCTGCTGTTAAATATTGGGTGGTTTAATTGCAGGTAGTCCAAACTGTTATGTGAAATAAGAACAAAATAAGAATGTAATCTTAAGCTTAAAACATTAAAATATTTTTTATAAATTGGGGGGGGGAGGGGCGGATTTAGCATTAGAAGATTGTTACAGAATATGGCTGGACCTTGTTATTTGACTGGTGGTCTGAAAATTCTCATTTTGGGCAGTGTTCTAAATAAACACTTTAATTATTAAAAGTAATTTTGCAGAACATGCTTGTTTGAAGGATTTTTGAGCATCATGTGATTCCATTGTGTTCCTTCATTGATATTCTCAATATTTCAAGACCTTTAGTACAGTTCATTATCTAAAGGATTTCTGTAACAGTAAACTCCTTGTAAAACTCCTGTATGTCTTATACATCTAATACCACTTAGTCTTCTAGGCAACTGATAGTTGGATGTGATTGTGGGACAGTGGGCTTCTCACCATTTTCCTGCTGTATTATATTTCCAGATGAGGATGTGTAATTGTTAATAAAATCACTTGGTGATAATTATTATTTTCTCTTCAATGTATGATTGTGTTGCCTTTGTGTGTCTGCCTTCATTCTGTGTTAGAAAGAAGATAATGCTTTAGGCTTCTTTCATCATTTCTTTGGTACTTTCAGCACAGATCTCTGCGGGATATGGAGAACAACCTCTTTCCTGAGGCCTTGGAACAAAGGAACTGAGCTGCATTTTGTTGCTGTAGCTCCCACGTTTTTTTCTTTGTGTGTGGTGTTGTTTTGGGTTTTTTTTAATGTGTTGTGTTCTTTTTTTTTTTTTGTTGTTGTTGTTTTTTTTTTGTTGTTTTTTTTCTTCCTTTCCCCATTATGGAGTCATAGAATCATTTAGGTTGGAAAAGACCTTTAGGATCATTAAGTCCAACCGCATTGTGGAGTCCACCATTAAACCGTTTCCTTAAGTACCACATCTACACATCTTTTAAATACATCCAAGGATGGTGACTCCACCACTCCCCTTCACAGCCTGTTCCAGTGCTCGACAACGCTTTCCATGAGGAAATCTTTCCTAATACCCACTCTAAACCTGCCAACCTATCTCTTGTTACTTGGGAGAAGAGTCTGGCAGCCA
>JAVHNF010064082.1:0-11062 GCA_034783455.1 Micropsitta finschii
TTCATATCCTTCCTCTCCAAGCTGACACAAAGGGACTGCGTCCAAATAATCACTCATGTGTGTCACCGAACAATTATCTTTGTTCTTGTACATGAAACTTTCTGGAAATAATCACCTCAAATAAAGTACTTTAAAATCCTGTGGTTGTTACAGTCAGATTACACTTCCCAATTTGGTTTCAAGGTCTAGGAAAAGCCTCAGCCAATGTCAGTTCTGCTCAAATTGTTTTGCACGCTCACTCTTGGTGCTGTGCTCATAACAGATTAGAAGAAATAGTTCTCTTCTAAACAAAAGCCCAAGAAACAAGAACAAAACCCAAGGTAACAACACACTATATACATTTATTTCTCAGCTGTTACTACAAGTACTTTCAACCAAAGCACTTAAACACATTCATTCTAGGTAGCTTAGAGCCAAGACCTTCCAAAGGACAAGAATGGTGGATAGTACTCCCCAGTACTGAAAGGCCGTCTACTAAACCTACATTCCTTTGCTGCAACAGAGGCAACAGAAAGATGCATTTCATTTCTGTATGAAGGACACTAAAGAACTTCCTATGTAATTTCCAGTCACTTCAGAGAGAAACCCTTATTTGTAGAGGAACTTCCCCATATAAGACCTCCGGGGAATTCAAATCACTATAAACTCCTTCCATGTGTTCAAACTGCTTTTGCAAGTCGATATAGCCAGTATCTTCAGCTCTGTCACCATCTTGCATGGTAAAACAGCAGAAACACCCACAAATTCAATCTCTTGCCAACATGCTCTATGGGAGAAGAGTTCAGTATTCACTAAAGGGAGCTCCTAAAGAAAAATCTCTGATCATTAAAGGGAGACCTTTTCTCATCAAGTTTGCAGAACTCCATGAATGTTTAATTTCATGGGACACGGTTTATCATCTGTCCTTTAAGTAAAGCTTTGGCATAGGAAGTGCCAGGCAAACAGGACTTTGAGTGCTGGGGCTGACAACAAGGAGCCTACGATAGGAGTAATAGCAGTTCTCATCTACTGGCATTTTGGATGCTTAAAAGCCTTCACAAACAGGTTAGCTTTCATTTTAAACAGGACACGTCTCCCCAGCGTCTATCTACCATTAAAATTCATATCTAACACAGAAGTCTATTATCAAGTTTTAGTATCTAAGTACCTACTTAATATCTACCTCTTAGCAGCAGGCTTGCTTTGAGCACATCCAAACAATATTTTCAATATTTTAATCCCTGAGTTCCCTCTCTGTGCCAATCAAAATTCTTGTTTTATATAATCAAGCATTAACATCATCTTGCTACAACCCCACAGTGCTTATCTCATTTAGTAACTTGCAAAACACTGGGATTTTCAAGTAAACTATACCAAGGAACAGAAAATTCTTAGGAAGCAATAACTACACATTTCAATTTTACATAAAATGCAAGTGTTTTACCTGACGTTTTCCATCATGACTAATTCTCTTGTTTCTAAAAGCAATATATACTCATATCTATACTCAGTTCACATTGAAAGAAGTCTTGCTGTCAAGAAAACTTTACAGATGTCAAGAAAATGATCAACAGATTATGAGGGTGCTTAAATTCAAAATTCTTGCTCAAGATTTCCAGACACTAAAGCCGAGCATCTAATTTTTATAAAATTGCTGCTACTAACTGTAGGGATGGGTCAACATCTTAAAATCAGGCCTCACATTTAATTGAAAAAATTATTCTTGATGACCATATTAGTTTTCTGACCTTAAATATTTTAAGCCATATGCCATGCTAATATATTCATTTTTATTCCACTATAATGAGCATGACTGGGTATGTCAAGGTTTTCCGTACCTACCAAATGTACAACACATGGAAGACACTACAATTAGAGACTACCATTTATCTTCTATTTGTAATTTAAAGTCCTAAACCAGACAATTCTTTAAAATAACCATTTTTTTTCAGACACAACCATTTATAATTAAACTTCATCTTCTGACACCTTGCAGAAAACACATTAAACATCAGAGAGGACTGCTGACATGCAATTTAAGAGATGTGGATTCAGTCTCATACCCTGTTACAGACTACCTGTGCAATTTCTAGCAAGTCCCTTGAACTCTGTACCTCTGCTCTCCATCTGAAGAAAACAAGTTGTCAGCTTTAGCTTCTGAAAGCCTATGGCATGTGAAAACATCATGAGCAATAGAGGCAACCTGAACATCAAAAGATGCATTAGCAGCTTTGCTTGGTCTTCAAGAGAAAAAAACCTACATTCTACTGCTATTCTTAGCAGTAAGCTATGCAGCACCACAAAACTTCAGGTTTTCTTTACAAGTCGTGAGAACAGACACATCAGGGTAGATTTTGCACCAACATCAAGCTCGCCAGTGGAAAGAATAAAGCTATTGGATTAAGTGTGCCTTGGACCAGCCACAAGAACACCAGCTTAGTGGACAAAGCCAAGGTTGTTACTTCAGTTCAACACCATTGGCTTGAGCAGAAACTGCAAGGGTTCACAATATCTTAAACATATGCTGACACTAAGGGATTTCTCCTTGTTCTTGCTTCTCTGTCAGAACTTGTAAAAGGTCAAGAAAGCCTACCTATTCTGATGATGTGTGCAAAGGCAATGAAAAATGCAGATACCTATTAAAAGCAATATAAGCCTCTTGTACATCATACAGCAAATCTATATGCAAACCTTTAGATGAATTACTATAATACTTTAAAATATACTGTAAACTCACTGCACAAGGAAGCACTGACAAAGATGGGGGAGAAGGAAGGAGACCAAACAGATTTGTACCAATTCAGATATGTCAGAGTTTATGCTTTGTAGCTGGGTTAAAGAAAAACCTTTGAGACAAAGATAAAATGTAATACATGAAGCAGCATCCAGCCCTTCTATAAAGCACAGACTCTGGGAAGTAATTTATCAGGACAATGGTAGGTCTAGTTTCTTACAGATTTGGTCAATGCCGATATCAAGAGCTCTAGTTTTTCCTTCTGCCTACAACTCTTCCCCTCGCCATTCTCCAGTCTATAATTAGGTCTGAGCACATACCGCAGTTTCCTCCACAACTACAGCACTGACAGAGTGTCTTTCCCACAACAACTCACATACAATTTACTCATTATTCAGATTTCTAATTTGTTCCAGACATTGAACCACAGAGCCACTGGGGCAGGAAGGGACCTTGGGAAGTCTCTAGTCCAACATGCTGCTCAGAGCAGGGTCAGCCAGGAGACCTCAGCCAGCTTGCTCAGGGCCATGTACAGTCTTGAAAACCTCCAAAGACAGACCTTCTACAACCTCTTTGGAAACTTGCTTTAGTGTTTAGTTTAGCTTTGCTACAGAATTCAAAGCTTACTGGCAGGTAATGGAGGGAGATGAGACAAGCAGACGACTGAGTTGCATAAGGCTTGTTTCCATAGAAAATGGGCTGAGAAACAAATGCCAAAGCTATACAAATATTTATAGCAATTTATACAGAAGAACTGATAGTCATACTTACAGGACTCGAGATAGGCATATATGCTAGAATTCTGAAAGCAAAGTGAATTAATCAGATTTTACAGAATTAACTAAAGGTCAAACAGAAGTTAATGACAACTTCAATCTCTTTATCCCATACCTTTGAACTATAGAAATTCTCTTAGTGGATACACAAAGTAAAAACTTTGGCTAGCAGAAATACTCAAATGCATATGTGTTTCAAAATGGCCATAAGACTATAATGCTGTAAGGTATTATTTTACTCTTCAAAGTGAACATACTCTTATATTCCTTTAAACAATTTATAATCACTGATAAAAATACCACTGTAAAACCTAAAGAATTCTAATAGGATTTTCTCTAGCTCATTAAAATTACACTTCTACAGTCTTCAAGAATAGGCCTAACAATTAATTCAAAACCTTCTTAGTAGCATCACCTGTTTCCAGAGGATTAGATTTCAGAGTAAGGATCCTGTCATGTTGTCCAGTCAGAACCATGCAGAAAGCAACAGTTTCTCCTCCACATTAAGTTAAGAACCTTCTTACTCCATGAAGTCAAAGCTGCTGACTTTCAGCACTACCCAGATCCAGCCTCTGAAAACATAGGCAAGCCTGGATCACAAAATTCACCTCTGATAATCTGATTGCCACCATCTGGTCTGCAGAATCAAGCATTATGTATGCATATAATCTACATTTCCATAGTGGTTTTTAGTTAGTTACTTTTTAAAGAATTTGACCTTTTGCAATGAATCTAGATTCAGGTCACTAAAATTCCAGGAAACGTAAAATAAAAATAATGGCATTAAGAGATGAACAACCTGGCATAAATTTCTGCTCTCTCATCAGTCCCCAAGTGGAAGCTAAGTCAGGTAGATACCATAGTTTATATGGCATTGCATAGCCTGAAGAGAATTTGTGTCTATTAGAAAGCAGAACCTTCGTTGTTGCCCCAGTAACCAAAGAATACAGCTTAATGTCCTTCAAGCTAATAGAAATATCCTACAGTGCATATAAGAAAACTGCAAAAAATGCTCTGTTGAGACAGATTTTCCTCACAACGGTATGATTAGGTTATTACTCTGGCTATTTTTCAGAAGATAGAAAATTCTGCAGAAATTCTAAGCAAGTGGCCACACTGCTACACTGAACCAATTTAGGAGAAAATAGTACAAGTTTTATAATTTTCTTTCAGGTCAGAAGTAGCATTATGACTTCATATCCTTTTGACTCTTACCAATACAAAATTTGCCACCAAGAAAGAAAAAAGCCAGACATGAATCTGAAGGCCTTGACTAGTTTCATTAGCAGATGCTCTAAAAGCCTCTTCACTCCTGCTGAGTTTCTACCAGAACATTTGACTTTCAACTTTGGAAAGATAAACATTCTGCCATGACTTCAGAAAGCTAGTGGCCCTTATTTTAGAGAACAATTTATCTAATTACCATAAGTCTGGTTTAAATAATTGGAATGCCTGAATAAACAGAGCACCAAAAAGGTTTTCTTTTCCACAGTTTTCAGAAATGACCTCTATCTTTGACAATGCAACTTCATAACGCTAGAAATTTGATTCAAAAAGAGCACATCGACTGGGTTAAGTGAAACTGTTTCTGTATCTAAAGATGAATATACAAAAATAAGAGCTTCCAAAATCATGTGGGGGTTTTGTTATTTGTTTTGGATTGTTTTATTAAGTTTTGGTTCAATTTCAAATATAAAATACTACCTCTCAGCATACTACCTCTATGTGGTGGATATAAAGTATGACTTACTGATAAATTCTCCTCTATGTTGAGCATAAGCTTCAAAAATAGTTTTCTTTAGAGCTTTTCTTTCCCCTGTTCTTCCTAAGACATTTGCCAATTAAAGAAAAACAGCAGCACATTACTTCATTCTAAATCAGTATCCAGAATATATTCGAAGACTTGAAACTAATGTTTACCCATACTAATACCCAGAACTTTCCTAGTAAAAACTTGTTTATAAAATGACATCAAATAGAGTATCTAGCTCATAAAACAATAAAATCTAAGCATTTTATTCTTCTTTACATGTGTGTATATATGTCTCAAATCTAACATTTGAGTAACTCTTGAAATGAAGCCTGCTAGAATGAGCAAATCTGATATACTCATCATCTCAGATGTTGAGCTATTTATATGTTAACTATTGTACAAATGTTAATTTCTTTGGGTCTAGTCTAGGATAAAAAAGATGCTTTTTCCCAGAAATTTTACTAACCTGACAGCCATTTTATTATCTTCAAAGATATTTTGTAGTATTCAGTCATCTTGAAGACCATTTTATCTTGCTCACCATAACCCTATCAGCTATTAGGCCATGCCTGCACCAGCAAGGCTACTTTCTGGGTCTCCATCACCACACAGCTACCTACACCACTGCATCTCTGGGATTTTAAGTCACCTGGCTGCTTTGGCCAGTGTCAAAACTGTGTCAGCACAGGAGGGGGTGCATCAGGTCAGAGCCCAAGGCTCCTGGCTGTCAGCTTCCCTAGAGCACTGAAGCACCTCTGCACCTCTGTGGTGGCTGTATACCAGCTGATGACCTGTGTCACTCAAAGAGATGGCTACTTAGCTGAACTGATGGAAAGGATGGGCTTTGCTAGCAGATCGAAAAAGCAATGAGTGCACGCATGTGAGAGAGGGAAGGAGAAAAAGAATGAAAACCTTTACAAGAGGCTATTTTACTTACTGTCATTATTTCTCAGAAGAGGATAAAACAAATAAGCCAGGCCAACCTAAATAATTCCTTCAAGATGTTGCAAATTCCCACATGGGCACCAATTTTAATATTGCTTAAATTAGGCAGGAAACAAATAATGTGGCTTCATATTGGTTCAACCAGACTTGTTCAGAAAGTAGCTTAGTGACAAAATTTTCATACGTGGACAAAGCCTATTTTAAACAGAAGATGACTGCAGAACCTTGTGAAATCTACATTTTGGTTTTTGTCCTGACCCCACAGGCTGCAAGACTGAAAAACTCCTTTGCACATATATGCTTATATGTACATTTTAACTGTCTCTCAGTAAACTTATTCTTAATGTAGCAACATTTAGGTAGGTAATAGTTTGATATCTTAGAAGCTAAACTATTAAATACTTTATTTTATTCTGAGAAACAAACTACTACCACAATATTTAAATGTCTGTTTGACACGTTCCAGGTACAGAAAGGATGACAATTTCTATATTTAACCCTCAAAAGTGACAGTAATAATGGTAAGAAAATATTTGTGAAAGTTGGATTTCCTTTAAGAGCAAGCCTGTATTTAAAGGTACCACATACCTTAGTGTCCATTATGCCTTCTTCATTGAAGCACTAATTGGTAACTAGAAATTCCTGAAATAGCCCACTAATTATTTTTTCCACATTAAGTGGTCCTATGCAGAAAGACCATTTCAATTAATATGAAGGTGTGTGTGTAGGTGTGAAGCCCAGACTGTTCCCAGTCCTTTTAATCTAACCACATTTCTTGCTGACAGACAGAAAGTCTTTCAAAAGGAAGGTGTTTTGATCATCTCTGGGAGAAGAATGTAGACTTCAATTACCAGTCCAATTATCCCAGCTAGGAAGGCAATACAATTGCTTAATTTTAGAGTAATAAGGGACTTTCAAGGTGTGCCTTCTCAGCTTTCTTCCAGGTTTGAGCTTTCCATTGTCCTTCTCTGGCAGATGAAGCCACCATGATGGCAGTCGCTATTTCTGAATAAAACCATCTGGAGGAGAATTCCACATACACCAAATTCAGTGATTTCAGACCTTCAGGTTATTTGTTTTCTGTCTTCAATATGCTCATCTCAAGTTAAAAAAGGATGCGGTTTTGGATATTTTAGCCAAATACAGTTTATGAAGGTTAGAACAAGACAAACAATATCCTGCAATAAACAGCAAATGATATTGAACAACCCAAGTTCTTGAGAACTCATGGAAAGAATACAGAGTAAACTTTGCTTGAGTCTACAAGGTAGCAACTCTTCCCAGAGGTGAAAACTTTGTAACTAGAGGTTTGTTTATTTCCTCAATGTGTCCCTATCAAGCCTAGGGATATGCCAGTATATCCTGCAACACACAGTATGCAGGCCACTCTTCTTCCCTCTTTTTTATGTTCCAGAACAGCCTGGACTTTTTAAGTTCAAGTATCCTGACTCCAGCTTTCCTCAGACCTTGGTAGGTAGAAATAGAATTACTGATTTGTTACAAAAGAAGTAAGGGGAAGCAGTCAGGAGAAACCACTTTTTCATCATCAGATCAGACTACCATGATGCTTATCTTGAGCTTCTTGTGACAAAGTTTTCAGATAGATAATTGTTATTTTGAACATATCTGCTATAGTTTGGTAGTATGACTGAGGATTCATATTGTCTGCAAGTACCAGTCATTTCCCTCCCCTGAGAAAGGACGCTGCTTCTAATTAAACATTCATATTGTGTCCTGTCTGTACACCCTTACAGCTGCCCAGTAGCTGAAATCTTGATAATTACTAACATAGCTGACAGTCTAAATCAAAGAGATGGTAAGAACAGTAGCTCTGCTCCATCAGGAGGCTGTTCAAGGACTGCATTTGCTCACTATGGTTCCTAAACCCCACACTTGCACAGATGCAAAGCAATTCCAGCAATCCTCCAATTACACGGACAGTTAAAGAATCTGAGGCACCGGGCCTGGTGTCAGCAGGACTACTTCCATAATAATGCCAGACCTTTAAGTAAAAAACTGGTACTCCTAGTACTAATAGGAAGAGCATTCCTTGACAACAGTTGCTGACAGACTGATCTGATGGGTAGCAAGCATCTGACTTCAGATGATATGAAATCTGATTACAGAAAGCACTAGAAAGAAACAGGTTACAAGGTTTGACTGAAAACTGTTAGATAGTAAACAGACTCACCAGAAAATTGCAGCGGCTACATATTTTATGATAGTGACACTTCAGTAAGTAACAGAGGTTACACAATCCCAAATGGAACAATAATAATGTATATACAGTGCCAGACCAGAAGCAAGATATTGGATATACATTCATACACCCAGGCAAAACTATCATCTGATCTGATATAATCTCTAAAGGCAGCAGAGGATTCTTCAAGCCTAATCCCATCAAAACCAGCCATTCACCACATCAACAGACAGCCTAGCTTCTCCTGAATTTGAATAAAATTTGGGAATATCTGGATTGAGTGAAGTTCCAGAATGTGCCATAATGCCTCAATTTTCTGGAACATCAGAGGATCAAGGAGCAGAGGGCTACCAATTCTATCACATGGCCAACCTGTAACAAATACTGAAGAAGCAGATGATACGAAGATAGCATGCTGAGCAACTGCAGCTTTTAATGTTAAGTGAGGCTGCAGACATCCAAACTGCAGGGGAGTTTGGGAAAACACAGAATAAATGCCTATGAAGACTAATTAATCAAGTTATTCATATTTGATATTTAACATTAAATCTCTATAGACTCTCAGAAAGCTATCTTGATATCATCTGCTTCTCCACTTCTTTCCTAGGAAAGAATTTATCATCCCTCAGAAAACTGTACAAAGATTCTAAGCAGATTTTACTCCAAATACAATGCTATAATCAGCAACATAATACAACCTGTACATAGAAGTCTTTTTAGAGAAGGAAGACATCTGAAGTACAAGAACTGCCAAGCCCATGCTGTGGACCATCAAGTCTGTTGTCTAGTCAACATTCCTGCTCTTGCAGGGGGGTTGGACTAGATGATCTTTTGAGGTCCCTTCCAACCCTTAGGATTCTGTGATTCTATACTAACAAGATCCATATAAAGGCATTCAGAAATTCACTGCTCAAAATGTAAGGAATGCAGCTCATGTGAAAAGCAGGAGGTAAAGAGAGAAAAACGTTCTGATTGCAAATATTTCAGATGCAAACCTGGGGTAGGTAAATATACTGAGACTCCAGAAGAATTTAGGGAGCCATGTCCAAGAGACTTCTCCACAATATTTCTGTACACCCACTTAATTTCTTGACAGGCCACATCCATCTAAAGTTTTTTTGTCAAAACAAGGAAGCTGTCTCAAGGCCTTCAGCTGTGCAAACCCAGCTGAACCGTATACTGGAATCACAACAGGGTCACACACCTAAGATCTCCTGGGATTTACAGATGAGGCACTCAAGCAGCCGTATTGCTTGAGTAGCCTAATTCACTAAACATTCCTCTGTGAATCTAATAACACAGTCAGATAACAACACACAACTGATATCCCTTCCACAGGAAGTCATGGGAATAAAAGCAAGCAGTGGCAATGCTGTTTCTCACTTTTAACATGGCAGTACAGCAATTTACAGCAATGATCAAGGAGGTGGAAGACCTATACCATACGCCTTCTTTAGTCATAGGAGTTTCACATCTGCTTTTTCCAGAAGACTGCTCCAGCCACTAAGCTACAAGTGAGGTTGAGAAAATACTCTTCAGTCTTCCTGTTGAAGATGAGCCATGATGAAGACAAAATACATGAAAGCAAATTCACAAGTCCCAGGGGAACAAGAACAGAAAAAGGTCAGGTGTAGATGCTGAAGAAAGATACTAGGAACAGAAATCCAGGAATTTCTTAGGACTGTCAAAAGCCACTGCAAAAATGCAACCCCAATACCCCATATATTGAAATGTCACCAGAATACTCCCCTAGTGCAAGTGACCACAGTATTTCAGGAAAGGTCAGCTGTTGCTTCCCCCATTCTTTTAGAATTTAAGAGCTTTGATCAGTGAGAAGGCTGGCCTCTCAAGAGAAGAGATTCTACATATACAAGGAGACAGCTCAAGTGGTTTGCTGGCTGCAACAGGACTACACACCTCAGAGCAAAGCAGATTCCCAAAGATCTGACACAGAAAAGAAACACTAATTGCAAGACCCATTTCTCATTTATTTCTCAATAAAATGCAAGAAAAGAGAAGGCTGACACTGGGAGGAGGGGGCAGGGGAGTAGCATCTCCTCCAGTGCACTGCATTTTCCAAAGATCAGTGCCAGGATCCTCTGCTTTGGACAGCATCCTGTGCATTTGGTACAAAACCAAAGCCAATCTCTGCTACCCCCAAACCTCCAGTGTATACTGAGGAGGTCATCTGTTAAAGATCCCAAGCAGATCAAACAGATTTAAGTGGTACTACATTGATCCCTCCACATGCACTCTCCTCCCCAAACCTAACACCGCACCCAAATGAATTCATTCCAAATTACTGTTCGGATTTTGATTGTGGACTGCAGCATTAACCCAACAGAAGGTGACTCATGCTTCTCTCTTCCAGGCATTGTAGGGAGTAACCTGCATGTCAGCTACCAAAAATCTAACTGCTTCTGAGACAAGCAGAGCAGATGCCTTTTTTAAACTGCAAGATGGCAAGCCTGATTTGATCGGAGACTGAGAAGAGCTCAAGCCATTTAGATTTTTTTGGATGGGGGGCATGGGAGGTGTATGAAAGGCATCTGACAAAATGCTCCAGAAGAAATAGCTCAAGGTGACCATCTCCTGCGCTCCAAATTGTTTTCAAAAAGAAAATGAATTCCTGAGAAAAAAATAATTCTTATTTCTTAAGACCTAATTTACGTATA
>JAVHNF010064082.1:67419-83124 GCA_034783455.1 Micropsitta finschii
GGGGATTGATTGTTTATAGAATGGAATTTATAGTGTCTGAAAACAGTCACTGGGAATGATGTAGTTGCTGTTTTGCTTCATGGCTTGGACCTATATCTGTATGCTATATATTACCATGCTTGAGTAAATAAAGTGGAACTAGTTGTGAAAGCAGTGAGTGTGTTTAGCCTCTTTCTTTACAGATGCCGCATGAGCGAGCATGTGGTGCTGAGTTACCAACTGGGCTTAAACCATGACAAGATCTCAGGAAAAAGGCTATGAAGACATCAAGGAAAGTATCACATCCTTTTATTTCATGCCTTTATACTAAGGGTGTTGGTGTTTTCTTTGCAAGCTTGTGCAAGTGTCTACTCCACATTCCAGAGGATTACTCATCCCCTCAACTCTTGGATTGTAATTAGCAACTAAAGGGGAATAAAATAATTAAATATGCCCAAGGTAATGATACTTGGAAGCTTCAAGTCACATTTCAGCTGAGGGAGGTGGCAGGTAGTTGGAGCAGTCTGTTTGAAGTCTGTGGGAACCTGGAAGATGCAAAAGGGAAGGGAAGATGTAGGGGAAAAAAAAGAAAAACAAAGAAAAAGAAGAAAATCCAAATTGTAGACTTGGAAAGCATTAGAGTTGTGAGTTAAAATGATGACTAGAGTTAAGGTGACATTTAAAAACTGTCTGTGCAGGTAACAGCAGTTGAGGACACCTGAGGACCCTCTTTCCCCAGGAGGATCTGCAGGGATGCTGGGCAGCTCCTGGCCACCAGCACTCTGCTCTCAACAGGTGGGGGACAAGGTAAATTGGAGCCCTTTTATTTCCCATCCAAACCTTAGTTAGTCCTCACCCCTTTCCTCCCCTTGGGGGCTGCAATTCTGCCCTCATTAGACCTTGAAGTAATTCCCATTAACATTTATGAGAATTTCATGATCAAAAGAGGAATCAGCCCTTTCATCTTCCAGATATGCCTGAACACACATTGCCCAGCCCCAAAACCCTGTACCACTGAGCAGGAGCTCCTGCCTTGTGCTGGGGTCCCTCCGGATGCACACCCTAAAACCAGGGGAGTGTGCAGGGTCAGACTCACCCTCCTGGACCCAATTGCAGAGTATTGGCTCAGCATTTCTTCTTTTTCCTTCCCCCTAAGAATAAATGCATAACAAATCACTGCCCTCTCCATGGTGTTTTTCCAAGGGGAAGGTGATATTGATATCCTATATCCAGATAAGAAATATGGAATAAATTTCAAGCCCTTGCCCAGAGCTGTAGGACGAGCCAGTGGCTGAACCCAGCTCAGAAACCTGGATTTGGGAGTCCCAACTCTAGTGCAGCTGACTGGGTTGCAAGGTGGCTCCCAAACAGCCCACATCAAAGCATGCTGCAGGGTTGTGAAAGCATTGTAGGATTGCACACAGTGCAACTCCTGCTTAATGAAAATCTGTTCATCCCTGCCTGCTTCCAGCAAGCCCTAGCTGGAGGTGTGTTTCTATTGCTACAGACGTGATGGTGGGACACCAAAGCCTACCATGGAGGGTATTTGCCCAGATTAATGGAGACACACCATGTCTTTGCTGATGGCTGAGCATCTGGAGAAGCACCAGCTGGCATGTATTTTCCCAACACTGTGATGGAGATGCAGGCAGGGGTTTGGCAGGAAAGCAGGCAGCAGGGAAGGAGCAAGGAGGGAAAGCAGACAATGGGCTTAGCTCATGTCTGCCACTGAGACCAGAACAAGTCTCTGCTCACTGTTTTTTTGGGAAAAAAAGGAAAGAAGCCACCACAGCATGATGTCACCCCACCAATCAGGTTTTACTCTCAAATGGGTTCCAAGGCTTTGTCTATGTACATGGGGAGCATTTGGGAATGGCCTTCCAGGGGAGGTGAGGAGTGATTCACACTCTTCCTCCTCTGCCAAAGGTCTGGCAAGCACTGGCAAAACAAAATGACATCAGCACCTATTTCCTGTGTTTTAAACACTTGTTTATCATCAGCAGCTAACAACCCAAGATACCCATCCAGTCAAAGCCAAGCTGCTTTCTAAGCACTGATCCTTTCTGTGGCTTACTGCTGTCTTTTAGCATCTGGAGTGCTGAGTGTTTGCACTGTGCATCTGGAGTGCTGAGTGTTTGCTGATGTTAGAGGCATCAGCACCCTTCCCAGCAAACAGCAGGCAACATCCAGGCCAGCACTAGGAAAAGCATCACAAGCACATCAAAGGAAATTATCCTTCCCCTCTACTCATCATTAGTGAGGCTGCATACGGAGAGTAAAGTCCAGGTTTGGGCACTCCAGTACAAGAAAGACATGGACATACTAGAAAACAGTCCCATAAAGGGGTCCAAAGATGATTAAGGGTCTGAAGCACCTCTCCTGTGAGGAAAGGCTTGGAGAACTGTGACTGATCAGCCTGGAGAAGAAAAGATGAAGAGGGATCTCATCAGTGTATATAAATACCTGATGAGGGAGTAAAGATGGAGCCAGACTCCTCTCAGCAGTGTTCACTGACAGGGCAAGAGGCAATGGGGACAAATGTAAATACAAGAAAGTCCACATAAACTAAGATTTTTATTAATTTACTGTAAGAATGATTTAACCATGGAGCAGGTTGTCAAGAGAAGTTGTGGAGTCTCCACCCTTGGAGACTTTCAAAAGCCAATTAGGCACATCCTGGGCATCTGTTCTAGCTCACCCTGCTTGAACAGGGGGATTGGACTAGGTGATCTCCAGAGACCCCTTTCAACACCAACTATGAATTCACATTTTAATTTAGGATGTACATTCTTCAGTGACTTTTTATGCTCTCTGATGCACCATATGAATATTTGGAACTCCCCAAGTATAATGACAGATAAAACTGTTTCCTAATGCACTTCACATTTAAGCTGCATGGTCTACAACCTCTTTCACAGTGTCTTTCTCCTTTCTTTTTACTTCAAATGATGAGGCCACCTAAGTTAGCTGAGTAAAAATTCCTAAACTTCAGTGTACAAAAATACAGACAGAGACTTTTTTGCAAGGTCCCAGACTGCAGAATTCATTTACCTTCAGTGGTCTTAGGAGCTTTGCCTACTGTATTCTAACCCTATCTGCAGTGCTCACCTGTACGAGCACCCCCTGGACCACAGCAATGCAGCCAGCTACCCCAGGGAGGAAAACCTCTCAGCCACAATTGCAACCTGGGAGCACCCTGCAAAGCGAACCTTACGAGTAAGCATTTGCATTTCTGCCTTACTTTTCCTCTCTACATTCAACTGAGTATCCTTGGTTGTTCTTGGGTGGCCTTGCAGGCATGTGTCTTTTCTACCCCTTTTCTGTTGTTATTGCTATTCCAGTGATTTTTCCTTCACTCTATCTGATGGTTTCAAATCTATATTAAACACACACAGTCAGACTGTAAAGAATCTTTTCTGTTTGGTGGTAATATGTCATTAAAGTACTTTGTACACATTTTTCCGGAAAAAAGTTACCTTGAATTCTGAAAAATGAAAAGTTACCTTGCCTTCTACCGTGACATTAGAATCCTAACATTTAAATTCTGTATGTTCCAAAGATGCTTCATCTTGCTTTGAGCTAATACAACTCCAATTACGGCTTACTAAAAATCACAGGATACATATCCAACCATTACTGAAACGCAAAACCATGATTTCCCTCATCTCTCTCCTTTCTTCCTCAGTATACTGCCTAGAAATATTACATTCTCTAAATGGACAAAAAATATTGCACAGTAGAAGTTAATTAGAATAAAAACCCAATCTCCTTTGCTTTAATTTCCAGAGTATTCAATTTATACAAACCCAGGAAAGTTTAACTAAAAATCACCTGATTTGAAACAGAGCTTGGGGATACTGTAAGAGAAAGCACATTAAAACTTTAGAAATATTCCTCTGTTTGCCGGTTTACTTTCTTGCATAACTTACCCTTTGTCCCTCAAAAGTCTGCCCTTTGCTAATTTGCTACATACAACAGCTTGGGGTACTTATATACTGTACTGTATTGTGTTTCTGGTAGGCTTTTTACCCAGAGAATAACTGTATTGTCTGTAACTATTGTATGCACTGCCCACAAGTCCACAAACCACATCTGCTTAATTATTCGTCCACTGCCAGCAATGAGGACAATGATTCTGTGATTTGCTGCCAGCAAAATTTTGTCTCCCAAGTCAGATCCTGCATGCTCGATTTATTGAACTTTACCAATACAGTCTTTAAATTTATCAGCTTTCCTGGTAGCAACAGTAAGAGAGGTCCAATACTGGTAAACAGATAGACTGACTTGTCCAAACAGTTTCAAGTGAGAGCTTAAAATATGTGAAAACAGAAAGCCCTCAATCTCTTTACTTCTGATTGTAGTTACTAGGTTTTTTCTTAATGTTTCCCATTTTAGTTTACAACTTTAAAACTCTGCAATTTGAATAACTTGCCCATGATAGCGGGAGAAGCCAAGAAAAGTCTCTAAGCTTAAAATTCATGATCACCAAAGCTGAAAAATATACAGGCAACAACTTTTAGCCATCAGGAATAGAACTGTATCTACAGAGGGCACTTCTTTCTCATCCTCAGAAAGGCACTAATGGTAGATCAGATGAATATGCTGTTTTTTCTCCACTACCTAAAAAGTGAGACCAAGTTGGCTAGGGTAGGCTCAGACATCTGACTGACATCTAAGGTGAGGTGAATTGAATCTTAATACAGGTTTCTTCTCTACTACCTATCTCTGAGGCAAAAGCTCTCTCTTTGCTTTCTTCCTTTTCTTCCAAATTTCCACATGGGTATCTGTCACAAAAGAGCTAAACCAGCATATGTGCCCCTGTTTTCCAGAGGACATTGAAGCTTAATGGTTTTGTTTCTGTTTGGAAATACTAAGGATAAATCTAACATATAATCAAGGCAGAGAACAGAAGTGGTATAGAGTGTCATTTGCTTCACTGTCTTATATAGAAATACAGCATCAAAATAAGGGCATAAATCAAAAAGTGCTTCCTCCCATCAAGCAATAGTAATAACTTTATAAAATATTAACTTTCACCAAAAAAAAAAAAAAAAAGAAAGAAAGAATAAAGAGGCAAAAGAGAAACGGAAGTATAAGCAAACAGCATTAAATTGAAGCAAAATAGGCATCAAAGAGCATCTGTCAAAGAAAAGGCAGCCATATATGCCAGCACTTACCATCACAGTCGCAGCTGCCGCAGCTGCCTGGGCTGCCACTGCAGCCTGGTTGGCTTGGTGTTGCGCCGCTTTGATTTTGGCCTGCAAATGTGCAGGAGGGTGAAAATACTTGCATTTCTCCCTCATGCAACGACCTTTTATGTAATCCATACACACGGTTACGGTGTTGTCGTTTGTGTCAATCATTGTGCTGTCTGCTGGATGCGCAAAGCGGCAATCAGTCTCTCCACGTGCACAGTTTCCCCGCTGGAACTCCCTGCACACCTACGTGCAAAACAACACGCGTTGCAGGGGAAGAGCCTGGTGCAATGAGAAAGAGCAGGGAGACCCCCGCTCCCTCAAAACACAGACCTACCCCTATTCCCTGCTTAGGTCAAGTTTTTCCACGAATTCAATTTAATAAACCCTTCATCTTTTTCTGGGAGACAGAAATGCATCTATTTTACCGTCATGTGTTTGGCTCCTCAGGTAACTCTGTGGTACCACAGGTAAATGAACCTGACATGCAACAGAAGCATTCCCAAATACCTTTCCCTCTTCCTGTCTAGAAAACACCTGAGAAGGATACTTACTGAGGTAACTGCCCCTGCAAAACTATCTGGGAATCACAAAACATTCAGCCCCTTTCTGACTATACTTTATGGTCTTGCAACTCCACTGGTAGGGAAGGACTTCCTCTTGCTGACAGCCAGGGAAGATATGCATCAGATGCACTGCATTTTTTATGGAGTCTACAAACAAAATGATGGGAAGTATCCTTAAAAATAATTTCCAAAACCAGGCAGAATGAACATGCTCATTTTTCTAAGAAGAAACGTGCTCTAGACACCGCTGCTTAGGCTTTTGGGAAAGCACATTGATTTTTGCAACAGCTATTTGGCCTTCTCATGTACTTGGATCACAGATGCCACTGAGCCAAGCCATGTGGAGATCCATCAACACCAGAGAGGCTATGCACGTAGCTGGTTCCAGCATGCTGCAGGGTTGTTAACATTCAACACCATTTGTAGCTTGAGGCTGAAGGGCTATACCATTCCCCTAATATCCATCCACAATGCTATAAAATTCCCTTAATATCAATGCATAAGATCCAGGACAGAATTAGTACTGCAGTAAAAATGTGCTTGTTAGATATTTCATCAAGGCGTACCTTTATGGGCATGTATACTTCGGGTATCTTGGAGATGATAAACTTTATGAAAGATGAAAATTCATGTTGATGTCCATGCATTAAATTTGAGCAAATTCACTACCTTAAAAATAACACTGTTTAATTACCCCTGCCTGCAAGTGTAGAAATCCTTCCTGGTTACAAGGTCTTTACTTGTAGCAACTAAATTTAAGCATCGTTTCTAAAACAACAGGGTTGGTCCCTCCAGGTTCTTTCACACAGCCTAACAGAGGGTGTATTTCTAGCCATCACAGTGTCTACAGTACCTCCAGTTTATCAGTCCTGAGAAGTTTCTGGGTAGCAGTTGAACCGGGGACTGAAACCGGTGGACTTCCAGGAACAATGACAGGCGGCGTGGGTAGGATCTCAGTCGGGACTAAGCCAACTCCTGGTGTAACTGGCGTTAGGTAAGGAGCAAAGCTAATAGCCGTATTCGTTCCTATTGTGGGACCCACTGGAAATGTGGGCTGCAAAAGGAAAACACAGACCAAGATGAAGAGCTTACTAGTCATCTTTGGCATGTTCTTTCTGGCACTGATTCATTTTCTTAATGAAAAGATTTCAAACAGCTGCCAAAACACACAACATTCTCTCTTCTCTTAATCACATTACATATTCCAGCAGCATACGAAGAACCACCTTTGTAGCTCTGTTATCGGAAAAGAGGCTGCTGATGCAAAGGAAGTTGTACTTTGAACCTGAATCTCTATGGAGGTCCACATTACATTGCACGTTTATTTACACATCTAAGAGTGGAAATAACATAGACTTTATTGCTTTTTCTCAATACCCATTTTTCTTTTCAAAGTACCAGATTTCATAGGTGAAGCATTATTAACTATATTAAAGACATATTTCTAAGAAGAGTACATATAACAAGCTATTTGTCATGTAACTTCTATCTGTTTGCATGATGTATTTTGCCACCTCCTGCAATTATATGTTACTTTGGCTCACACATCGAAAAATCTCACCTTTGCAAATGTTTGTTTGTTCAGCTGTAACCAGTGGCAAGCAGAATAAATATTATAATCTCAGCTGGACACAATATTTGGAAAGGGATTATTCAGGCTTAGCTAGTGTTAATTTTATGAAAAAAATTGATTGGAAGGAATGATATGGGTCTATAAATCTGTTTCATGACTTCCTACAGCGAGTCAGTGAAGTCATGATCAGAAGAAAGAGCACTTGTGTGATGTTAAAGTGCAGCACTACCAAGGCAGAATGGTGGGTTTGTTGCCACCAGCTCCATGGGGGGTGGAGGAAGAACATCACCATGGTCAGACCATGGTCAGATCTTTAAAGTACTTTAGTTCTGCAAGAGCTGACGTTTACCCCAGAGTGCAAAGCTGTAATTATAAATAAGGAAAAACTATGAAGAAAAGCAGGACACAGATTAGCTTTGTCAGAAATTAAATTCCCAAATAAGCCAGCAGCTAGAAATGAACCACAGAACAGCAGAACACTATGGAAAGACTTAAAAACACTTAAAGGAGGAGGAGTATCTTTCTCATCAAGGTGGCTTGCACAAGGACTCTGCTGGCAAAAGGAAAAAAGCCATGCACATTATACAGAAAATACCTAAGAGAAAGCATAGGAGTGAGAAAATTTATTTCTGGTTTTATTTTACCTTTTTTTCTTTTTTTTCCTTTGGGACCAATAACTAATTATAAATGAAAGTGAGTCAGTACCAAGAAGATGCTTTGAGCAGCAGATTAGCCAGAATACCCAACTGGATGGAAATGGCGTCTACCTGCCCTAGAGAGCTAAAAATGAATGTTGCCCTGTTTTTATCAGAGATCAAAACTGCTTGATATCAAGCAGCCCAGTTCATATATAAAGTATGAGCTAAATACTTTAGAGTGCAATAAGGAGCATTTATATGAAACAATGGTTCAACTATGTCGAGGACAATACGTGTTATGTAAAATATAAATAACAGCTTTGTATCAGATATAATTTTAAGAAGAAAACCACATGTCAAATGACTTCTGTGGAATTTCTTTCACTTTTTATCCATTTGGTCAAGGCTGAGTCATCTTAATATGGCAGTTTATGTGAGACAGAGAAACAAAATAGGGCACTTTTATCACAGCAGTCAGTACAGAAGGCATTACGTCAATGAAACTGTAAACTTCAAATGATGACATGAGTGACTAGAAAAAGGTATAATTCTGCCACTTCAATTTTTCTTATCCTACTAAGAAATGGAATCTATTACTTCACTGAATTTTTTTCTGGTGAAAACTCAAGCAGTAAAACCCCAGGAAATATGAAAACACATTATGCCAGCATACCAAGATACATTTTGATGAACATGTACCAGAAATCCAGGGACTCGTGACACCCAATTTTTGTTCATGCCTCCCAGCTTACAGCAGATGTTTCAAATGTAAAAACACATTTGAAAGGGGCACCTGGGGTGAGCTTCCTGTTATGAACTACAGATGTCTTTCTCTGAGATGCTTACACTTGGCTCCTGTGACAGCCCGTGGAAAGACAAAGGCACTTAAAAGCCCAAATAATATAATCTGAATGCAGATGTCTGAAACAAGTCAAGCAAATAGTAATTAGAATTGCCTATCACTTTTGATAAAACGTAAATGCACCATGGAAGCCCTACACAGAAGGTGATGTCAAGACTCCAGATGCCTCAAGTTAGAGAAAGAAATCCCACTCCAGTGAGATACCTTAGACTAGGCATTCAGATTGAGAAAACTTAATTAGTAGCCATGTGTGCAAAGTCTAATTCTGATTAGTTGCCTAACCATACTTTTGAAGCCTGGTACAGTGAGGAATTCAACTGCAAGGGCAGTCCAGAGCAACGATCATCTTAATGTATATCCAAAGGTGCTGCTCATATATGCAAGACCAGTTTTACATCACCTTCTCCATTTGAAGTGTTGCAGGCACCATACATATTACCTTAAGATAAAATGCTGAGTTTGTAAAGTGCATGCACCAGCATTTCTCTGGTAAGTGCTACCCTGAATAATGACTTTTTTTCCTGGCCCTGGGATTAAATACTGTTTTAATCCAGTCAAACCCACAGACTCCTATTCAAATAGTTTACTAGCAAAGTATTATTACTATGCAAATTTTCACTTCCAGAAGGATTATAGGTAAAATTCTCACTAATCTGGACTAAACCTGATACGAACTGAATGAAGGAAAAGAAAAAACCCAATAAAACAAAACAGGCAAAAAATTGCAAACTATTCTGGGATAAAAAAAATGTATCACATCTACAGTAGCACTTTATTACATCTTCAAATGCAAATTATGAATGAACATCTCTCTAGGATCTCGGCAACTCTTTAAGTTAACAGAATGGGGACTATTTTATTGACACTAGTTTAGAGAACTTTTGCAGGTCAATATAGTCCTGTACTTCAACTTTACTTACCATTAACACCATCAGAGACATACACTTACCACTGGCTGTAGCGGTGTCCCTGGAAACATAAACTGCATTTGCTGGGCAAGCATTGCTGCTGCAGTTTTTTGTTGGATCAAGTTGTTCCTGCCATTGATTTCCAGTTGAGTTTTTAAATGTGTTGGTGGATGAAGGTACTTGCAGTTCTCCCTTGTACAGCGACCCTGGAAAAGGAAGTCACGCTAATCAGTCTGCTGCTTTTGATGATGGTTTAATGCCTTCAAGCAAAATATTACAAGAACTAATGAAATACAGGGTGTTTCCTGGGAACTGTGTAGCAGGCTGGGAGGAGCTGATGGCCTTGAGCTCTGCCTCAGCCCACTACTTCTGACTGATCATTAAGGCTATTAGCCATGAAGAAATAAAAGGAAAGAATGTTGAAATCAGCAGGCTGAATATAGTAAAAATCAGTACATGGTATAATAACAGTGAATAATTTGAGCTCCAGCAGCTCAAGCCTCGTGCTAAGCTCATTCTGGTCACCTCAGGCTTACAGGAGCACAGGGAGAGTCCCATGAAAATACAGACATGTTTTAACAGCCTAAATAAAAAGAAGTTACAAGGAAGCTCTTCCCTGGATGAGCTTTAAGGTAACTTCCAACACAAACCACTCTTATTCTAAATCCCAAGAAAAGAGCATAAGCTTTGGGCCTGCTGGATGGAAACGTCTCTTGGGATGGCTCAGAGCTGAGCTTGGGTGTTTGCCCCCAAGAAGGCAGGTTTGGCAGGAAGCTTGGTGGCTGCCCTGCGTGCCACCATGCTCACGAGATCCCCAGGAGGTCACTGTACCCCAGGCAGGACTTTCTGTCTAGTTAAAGGAGGAATAAACCTGCAGAAGCAATGCAGATTCATTACTAGAAACACAGCACGAGTCACTCCCTATGCAAGAGGTGCCCTGGTGCCCATCCAAACCAGTTACAAACCTGCTGCTCTGGCAGAGCAGCATTTCCACACCCACCACAGAATTCCAGCTTCTCCAGATGGAAAAGCCTTTCAAGTTGGAAGCGTGCGGGAAGAACAACGCGATGAACCATGAGTGCCCTTGGCAACCCAAGTGCAGGACTCAGCACAGGTCAGTGCAGGGGCACTGTGCATAAGCAGAGACCTCAGCAGCTCCACAGGGCCCTTGAACATGAACCAAGTCACTCTACCTGTGGAGAGGCTGGAGAAGATGCCCAGGGCGTGTGTATCATCAACCCATTGGATTTTGAACCCGCTCTCACTGAAATGAAGAGACAAGGAATGCTATTGGTTACTAAGAGAGAAAAAACACTCCCCACACACTAAAACCCATCAACCACCTTGAGCTATCGTAAGGACTGAAGTGTTTTCATACAGGTAGATGGTGCCTTTCAAAGCATTACACCTATTTGACACAAAGAGAAAGAGAAGGAAAGGAGAACATTAGATGTGCCCCCTTCAAGGCCACAATGTGCAATTACACCCTCAGCTGCCCCCAAGAGCTCTCCTTTTCCCTCAGCCAAAAGCAACTTCCATCGCAGGCATCGCTCCATCGCAGCAAATGGAAATAGCACATGAGGGGAAACACACAGAGGAGCTTATTTAAAACATAAATCATGGCTGTTAAGGGATCTGCAGAGGGAAGAGTTCCCATCTGATCCACCAGGGATAGCAAGAAAGGAGGAGGATGGTGGTGGGAGAAAGACACCCTCCTACAGACACCAAACCAGTTCAGAGCTAGACCTTTATCACTAACCAGGACTGAACTTTGCTCTGCTCCTGATGCAGCGTCACTCCCTCAGGCACAAGGCTCTGTTCCCTGGATTTACATATTAAATCTGATCTCCAGCAGCAGAATCGAGCCCTTTTTCTTACATAAGCCTTTGCAAGCATGTAATTTCATTGTAATTTCATCCAGGCACCCAAGTGCAAGAACCAAGACACTCCTAGAAAGCATCTGAAGCCTCACTGACGCCTGTAGGAGTAAGTGCGAATAAGCCTACACGTAGCTAACCATGAGAGAGCCCTGAAGAACCAGCTGTGGTTTAAATCACTCATGAACTGCAGGAAATGTCCTTTAAGGCACAGAAAGGGCCTGGCACAAGGGCACGAAGGTGAAACTAAGATTCAGACTCCATCAGGCTGTCTCGTTCCAACGTGAAGGCTGCTCCCTTCATGCCCCTGCTGTTCTCAGGCTCTCAGAGATACTCACTGGAAGTCAGAGAACATTTCCACCAGGTCCTCTGTCTTCAGTGATGGGGAGAAGTCATAGATTTCAGTCACGTGGCCAAAATCCCCCTCGCTGACCTGGGCATCCCTGTAGCTGGAATAGTCTACGCTGATCTTCTCAATGCTTATGCTCTTCACGGTTAAATAACCCACAATCTGAGGGGATTAAAGAAGAAAACCATTAAAAAGATGAGGTTTCACCACAAAGAACAACCCGCCAGGTTCCACCTCGGTCCCTGCAAACCACTTCTGTGGCTCCTGTCACCACGTTCAGTGCCAGCGCAGGGACTAATCCCATGCCCTGGGGCTCAGCCTCAGCCACATCCTTTCCCCCCAGTCGCTCCCCATGGGGTGCAGAACACTACCTCTGCCAAGAGCTCTGTGGTACAGTCGTCCTCGAGGCTGCTCCTCCTGCGCACAGCCACGTTCTCCTCTCTGTCACCTGCAGGCAAGTGCAGCTCATGCCACAGAGCATCGGCCAAGCATGAATCCTCCTTGTCCTCCCCTTCCACCATGGATTCCTTCCCGCTGCAGTTCTGCACCGGAGCATCCGTCCCGTGCTCAGTCTGGTCCTCAGGAGATGATGGCTCAGCACCACACATGGGCTCAACTGCAGGGAGAGGCTCATCTGGGGCTTCTGTGAGGTTCTGGCACTGGGTCTGCTCTACCCGGGCTGCACTGGGGCACTCATCTTGGCTTTCCAGGTTGGAAGAACTCTTCCCTCCCTCCACAGTGCCGGTGTTCAAGTGCTTGCCCTGTTCTTCAGCCAGTGACGCGAACCTGCTGCTCTCCAGGCCCTTGGCAGCGGTGTGGATCTCATCCCGGTTTTCCAGCACCAGTGACCCTGCACTTGACTCTGCTTCAGCTGGGTCTGCACCGCAGTTACTGGCTGTTTGGCAGGAGGTTTTGGCACACTCCAATACACCGGCATTCCGGCTGCTTTGGTCTTCAGCTTGCACTTGGCACAGGATTTTGGTACCTTCTGGTGTAACGGTGTTGTCACAGCTCAAACCTTGCTCCTCTGCTTCAGCTGGGGGCTTGTTGTGTACAGAAGAAAGGGAATCTGAACAGTCTTTATCCTGACCTTCCTGCCCAGAGAAATCCTTGTTGCTCTGTAACACTGGGACATCCCTACAACACGGGGGACACTCAGCATTATTATCTCCTGGAACGCACCCTTCACCAGGCTCCTCCTGCTCACCAAAGGCCAAGGGGACATCACCTGAGCTTCCTTCAGGCCTACCCAGCTCCTCCTGGGCGGTCTCTTTGGGGCAGGTCTCTTCCTCCTGTGCCACATCCCCACCAGCAGCCGCTGGGTTCTCCTGCTCGCCCCATTCCCCCCTCTTGCGCATGGCCTTGGGCACATACAGGGCTTTATCTGGCTTCTTCCTGGGCGGCCTCCTGATCCTGCCGGAGCCCACAGAGGCTCGAGGGTTGTCCCCATGCATGTCCCCGGGGTGCCGCAGCCGCCCCCCTCGGCTCCCCCGGCCCCACGGCTGCGGAGCCCGGGCTGGTCTCAGGGGGTTGGTGCTGGGTTTTTGGTCACTGGTTTCGGTGGGCAGCCTGGGAACAAGAGAACAGCAAGAGGTGAGTAGAGGAACCCAAGTAACGCAGTGTGTGTAAAAGAGAGGAGGGAAAGCATCACGTCCATGGCAAGTCAGCAGATAGGGAAAAAGAATCACGGAATCAGCTGGGTTGGAAAAGACCTTCAAGAATATCCAGTCCAGCACTGCCAAAGCCACCACTAACCCATGGCACTAAGATAGCTGTAGAAAGCAATAAGGTCTCCCCCTGAGCCTTGTCTTCTCCAGCCTAAACCTGCCTAGGTACCTCAGCCACTCCTTATCACACTTGTGCTATTCTTCTGCAGAAGAGCCTCTGATTCCTCAATGACTGGAAGATGCCATCGGTCACCCCCTCTTTGATGAGGGGCACCACACACACACTTTGTGCTTGCAAGCTTAAACAAACCCTGTGCCCATGGCAAGAGAAGCACCGAGAGCTACCGCACCTCACAGCCGAGTGGCAGATCACCGTCCTCCTCCTCCAGCCTTCTCCCACCGAAAAGCTGCTCAACAGATCCATGCCATCCACGGTCCGATGGATCAGGTACCTGAGGCGGCTGGACAGGGGAGGGAACAGGAGCACGCTGAAAGGAGAGAGGAGATCCAGGGCATCAGCAACTTGTAGGAAGGCAAAGGACAGGCACACAGCAAGGATTCATCAACCCCTCTTCCCAGGTCATTCCCACAGTAGGGCTTAAATCCAAGCCCAAAAGCCAAGCTGGAAGTTCTGATATTAAAGAGCCCAAACCCCCTCCTCATCCCAGATGAGGGATGAGCTTGCTTTGCATGCAGCAGTGGGAGCATCTGGCCTTCGCCTGGGGATCCCGGTGCTGCCTGTGTCCATGTTGGGAACGGTGGGAGTTCACCAGCACAAGCTCCTGGTCCCATTCCGCCCAGTCTGAATGCACTCCAGAAACCATCAACTATGAACGTGACTGCATGAACACAGACCCCATTAGACTTCACTGCATTTAGTCACGTTCTTACATCAGTTCCTTTCCTCAGCATCCCACAATAGCTGCCCCATTCCTGGCAGTGTTCAAGGCCAGGCTGGACACAGGGGCTTGGAGCAAGCTGCTCCAGTGGAAGGGGTCCCTGCCTGTGGCAGGGGGTTGACACTGCTTGAAGATGTATAATGAATGGTGTATAACGGTGTATAGTGTGCCCTTAATAGAGAAGGGAACAGGCCACAGCTCCCTGGTGATCCTTGGCCTGCAGGGATGCTCCGAGCCAGGCTGGACCCTGTGGCCAGGCTCCAAACCCCACAGGCAGAGAACCAGTGTAAAACAGGAGACAAGAGCCACCACGTGCTGCTGTGTGCAGTGATGTGTGTGCAGTGCCTGTGTGCAGCGCCTGTGTGCAGCGCCCTGTGTGCAGCGCCCTGTGTGCAGTGCAATGTGTGCAGTGCCTGTGTGCAGCGCCTGTGTGCAGCGCCTGTGTGCAGCACCCTGTGTGCAGTGCCCGTGTGCAGCGCCCATGTGCAGCGCCCTGTGCAGTGCAATGTGTGCAGTGCCTGTGTGCAGCGCCCTGTGCAGTGCAATGTGTGCAGTGCCCTGTGTGCAGCACCCTGTGTGCAGTGCCATGTGTGCAGTGCCTTGTGTGCACTGCCTGTGTGCACTGCCTGTGTGCAGCGCCTGAGTGCAGTGCCTGAGTGCAGCGCCCTGTGTGCAGTGCCCTGTGCCACCAGCCAGGGGTGCAGGAGAGGGTCACCGCTGCACCCACGGCCCAGCACCCACCTGTGGAGCTGCCCCTGCAGCACGAAGCTCTCCAGCTCCTCCGTGATCCTGCCCACGAACTCATCCTCGTTGGGCGAGAGGAAAACCCCATCCATGCAGCGCAGCGCCAGCGTGGCAGCGGGTCTGGGGGGGACAGGGACGCATGGAGGCACCCACAGCAGCACCCAACGGCTGCCCCGCACCCTGCGGACCTCCCCTGCAGCTGCATGTATGGACCAGGGCACCCTGCACCTCTCGACACCCCTGGGCACCCCTAAACACCGCTGGGCACCCCCGGCACCCCTTCCCCATGCACCCCAGCACAAAGCTGCTCTTTGCACGTTACCCCTTTCCCTATGCACCCCCTGCAGCTGCCCACCGAGCCCTGCGAGCCGGAGCCCCAGGAGGATACAGGAGACCAGGCAGCATTTCCCAGCAAGGCAGAGGAGGAAGAGCTGGACTCAGAAGAAGA
>JAVHNF010064082.1:87422-102110 GCA_034783455.1 Micropsitta finschii
GCTCTCTCAGCCTGGCTCCAGAGCAGAGCTGCTCCAGCCCTCGCAGCATCTCCATGGCCTCCTCTGGCCTCGCTCCAACAGCTCCAGGTCCCTCTTGTGCTGCTGCCCCAGAGCTGGATGCAGAACAAAACTGATGGACTCAGAAATTCGTGGATCACAAGGCCTCGATATGAGGAGATTCTTTCAAAGCCTCCAAGAGTGTTGGGGAATGGCTCCCTTGCCATGTGTTACTCCACCCATGCACTGCCAGCAATTACTAAGCCTCCACTCTGTTTTCAAAGCTCTATACAATGGAGTTTATTATTTTTAAGCCTTGCAGGCATCAGTGTAGTGAACTTAAGAGCGCTATTTGGAAGATTAAGACACGAACACCACCATATTATTCAATTTAGCTCCAACACTGAACACTTATTTCTGTAAAGAGTCACAGCTAATGCTACATTCCCAACTGCCAACAGAGACAAACACTTACAGCTTTAAGTCTCATTGCAGCACGGTCTTGTAAACCAAATTTAGGAAATAAGAACTAGGAAATTACTATCATTATGCAACTAATGCCCAGTTACTGCCAAGCCATACTGAGCCTATCTCTAGGTCTTGGCCATAGGCTTCAGAAACACACCCGCAGCAACTACAACCCAAAGAAAGCTCCACTTTCCGCACATGCAGCCAGGTGTGAAGTCGCCCACACATCCCCAGCAACTCCATTAGCTGAGGTTTCTAAATACCTCATACGTTCACATAGGTGCAAAGAGGGTTGTTAGCACCTCACCACCCCAGCTCCTTGCCTGTGAAGGGCAGTCCTGCAGAGGAGAGCAGCTCCAGAAGAACCCGACCCAGGAATGCAGACAGGTCCTAGGGCTTTCTGTCCCCACCAACAGTAAATAGAGTTCGCTGACAGCTGCTTGCTTTGCCCAAATCAGACATGCAGCAGGTGGCATAAAGGGGAGGAATGAGGGAAAGGATTCGTGCCTGTTTGCTGTCATTGTGGAGAGCCCAGTGCTGCATTTCACCCTCTTGAAGTCATCCCACCCTTCACAAACCTCTGTGTGAGGCTGGGTGCAGGGTGAGCTGGATGGGAACAGCATCCTCCCATGGGAACAAGGGAACAACCCAGGAACGAAATAAGAATCTATAAAAAAAATACTAAGATATCACTTTGCCCATCTAAAGGCTCTCATTTCATTGGAGCTGATTTCACTTGGAGCCTTTGGGGAAAAACTGTCTTCAGGAATCCAGAACTTCCCAGCCCTTTAACTGAACACGGAAAACTTCTCATTGCAGAGTGTACCACGGATAACAAATATTCCTGATTTCCAGCACCAAAAGCAGCACAGCCTATGTTAGAACCTCAGAGAAACAGAAGCAAGAGCTCCTCCTCCTTTTTCAGACAGAAGTGAAAGGTGGTCTCATGACACCAGCCTAAATCATTCCTCCTCCTCATCAGGATGAGTCCGTATCATCAGCTCTGAGATAACTCTGAAAACAGCAGGATAAACTCAGCTGCAAGAGGAGTCAGTGCAGGGATGATCATGCAAAACTAACATTTATCCTGTGTCAGCAGGCAGGCAGCAAATACAGGAGTGGGAGGACCGGCTGGCTCGGGGGCTTGGGAATGGCACGATGGAGCCTTTCATTCCTAGGGCAGCAGCCCAAACCACAGACACGGTAGCAGACTGTGGTCCTCCAGGCACCTGCTTCCTTCCTTGGGCTGGAAGAGAGCAGGCTTGGAAGCATCTTAACAGTACTGCACTGACACGACAGCGTGTCACAGTGGATAAAGCTCAGGGCAGCAGAACTCCCTCCAAACACAAGCTCAGCATCACCTGCGGCGGAAGATGAGGTGAAGCGATGTCTGCAGCATGGGGGTGATGTGTTCTCAGTCTGCAGACTCATCCCTGCTCAAGCCAGCTGCAGGCAAGGCAGCTTCGCAGTGACACACACACAGGTAATGTTCTGCAGATCAATCTCACCAGTCCTGGTGTGAAGCTGTTCCCCAAGTGGCTGGGATCAGGCAGAGCAGCCGAGCAAGAGGGTTCATTAAACGTCCCCGAAGTGTTCACACAGCGTGTAGACAAGGCCCTCAGTGCCAGGAGTTAGTGGTGGCCTTGGCAGTGCTGGGGAGCGGTTGGACTGGATGAGCTTAAAGGGCTTTGCCAACCTGGTTCATTCTGTGATTCACAAAGTCAGCACCGTTAAACATCCAAGTTCCTCATATTCTACAGAATATGAGAAGGATTTGTGTTCTAAATGTCTGTACAAAAAAACCCAACCAGAAAACCAAAAAAACCAACAAGGAAACTTATCTGTACAGCAATGGTCAGTTAGTGGGGCAGAATTCTGTAGGCCCTGTCACCTTCTCCAGTATTTATATTAAACACACACATACTAACTTGTTGCTGCGAAAAAAAATTAGATGATTTAAGGCAAAACTTGAGGTTTCAAAGTTGTTTCTGCTTTGTTAAAAAAAAAATAAAAGAAAGATAATTTTGCAGTTATTTGGATGATTCTTGAAAGTAAAATATGAAAAATATTGTTTAAAATCAATTTAGCAAGAGCAGGGACTCTGCAAAGACCAGCCTTACAGATTCTGATTTGAGGACTCAGGCAACTGCATAAAATACCCACAACACCCATTTACAGGTACACACAGAAAATACTAACATTTCCAGATAGATTTTTCCAATGAATCTGCCTACAGATTCACCTGGGTAACCATAGCAACTAAATGCTTTAGCTTAAACATCTTAAATGTGCAGACAACAATCTGAATAACAATGCCATCGGTTAAGACACTGCACTTTTATCAAGGAAATCTACCAAGAGAAAAATAACAATTATAATAGTCTTTAAAAATCCATAAAAGCTGCTAGACCATTTCAGATGTACTTCACAGTTTAAAAGGGGGGTCATGATTACTTTCTTACTTCACATAACCAAAATGCTTTCTGCTAGGTATTTAAATCACGGCCAATATTTTTGCCCTTTGAAATGAATTCATTGCCAATGGTGAAGTGCAATATGAGCCAACGGTGCTCGCTTTGTTTGCATTTCGTACTTCAAGAGCTGGCGCAGTAACAATAAAGAAATCAAAACAAATCTACAGAAGATCTGGACACAACAGAAATATAAAGAATAGTGTGTGTAGGAATGAAAAACTGACTCCCGTAACGCATGAGATGACTTCACGGCCCATTACTGATCATGAATCTCCTTGTTATTATTTGACTAGTAGTTGAAGTATTACAAATGAAGATTTCCCTTACTAGTATTTCATTTTATTCAGGTTGTGAGATACAGGAAAAAAACATGAAATGATAAATGGGTGAAAGAGAGGCACACAGATGACTAATAATGTCATCAATATGCAGCATAAATAGGTTAAATAGTTACAACAATAATTTGTGGATGTTCCAAGCAGAAAGTAAGGTGTATGCCTACACATTCAGCCATTATTGCCAGCTGGTGATCTGCATGAAGAATAAAGGGTTAGCAAATTCACTAAGTGTACTTTAAGTACCTTCAACATCTGAGCCCAGCTTGGATAAAAATGCTGTCTACTACTGTAGCATCCTGAGCCTTCAGGTGCCTGAAAATAACTGTAGGAAAGGTACTGTACACACATTCATGGTAAGCCCAAACAGCTGAGAAAAAAGAGAAGCAAGATCCATAAAGAACCTAATTGTTGTACCCATTTATTATTAGAGGCACAAATATGTGAAGTCTCTGAACAGCAAACGCATTCACGAAAAGTCCTGGTGAACAGAACAGGCAGCACAGTCGGAAAACATGCATCTGAAGTCCCTTTACTGTGTATGAAGAATCAAAGCATCAGGCAGGATTTAGAAAGTTTTTATCTTTATTATGAATGGACTTAGTGCGAGACCTGGACTTCTTCTCCCTAGATGGTGGTGGAAATTTGTTCACTTGAATCTGAGACTCAGAAGAAGGGTCACAGAATCATGGAATAGTTAGGGTTGGAAAGGACCTTAAGATCATCCAGTTCCAACCCCCTGCCATGAGCAGGGACACCTCACACTAAACCATGTCACTGAGGGCCTAATCAAAAGAGTTTTTTGAACACTTCCAGGGACGGTGATTCCACCACTGCCGTGCGCAGCCTGTTCCAATGCCTGAGCACCCTCTTGGTGAAGAAATTTTCCCTAACATCCAATCTGAACCTCCCCTGGAGTAGCTTGAGGCTGTTACCTCTTGTTCTATCAGTTGTTACTTGGGAGAAGAGCCCTTCCATTTACTGTAGTCGATCAAAACCCTTGCAGGCCTGTCCATGCTACAGGGTTTGGTTTGTTGTTGCTTTTAATACATACAAAGCCAGAATCCCATGGGTTTATTACAGAGGAGAACACGAGGTCACCACAACAGACAGCAGGCCATGGGTACACCATGTGCCCCTCACAAAGTCAAATCTCAGCTTCCCCATCTACCTGTTTCTACAGAAGGTCACTAATTCACCAAGTCACAGCTTTTCAAGCTTTCCCATTAAAGGAGCACACCCCAAAAGTCACGTGTCAAGATAGAAAGGGACAGATTAGGGAAGGCATTTCCAGAGTACAGTTAAACAGGAGAATTGGGAAGGTCTCTTTCTTCAAACCCTAGGAATGAGCATTCTTATCATAAAAGTCCCACTATTAAATGTAACAGCCCCAATCTACACAAGCAATCCAAAACTGCTGTAAAACACTTTTCTGCAGCATAATGTGGTGGGTGGTGGTGCTGTTTTGAGTTTTATTTCTGCAAAAGGAGAGGATAATTCAAGTTGGAAGAGACCTCAAGAGGTCCTCAGGCCAACCCGCTCAGAGCAGGGTCAGCCTTGGGGTCAGACAGGTTGCTCCAGCCAGGTCTTGGATACCTCCAGGGCTGCAGCCTGCACAACCTCTGTGAGCAATGTAATCGACTGCTTGACTGACCTCTCAGTGAAGATGATTTTCCTTATACTCAGTCTCCACCTGTCTAGTTTTGGCTTATGCCAGCTGCCTCATCCTCCCACCATGCACTGCTGTGAGGAGCTGGGCTGCACCTTAGACAACCTTCTTGTCCTTGAAGGCTGCTCTTACAGGAGGAGCATCAGCATGCAACATTGTCATTTTGTCTTCTGTTAGCCTGCCTGTCTCAGGGTGGTACCCTGACGGATACATGTTACGTTTTTTTAAACCATACCAGCTAAATTAAGACTCCTTCTATGCTTTACCTCAAACCTTGGGAAGGCAGCAGCCATGGTTACCTGCTTTACCAGAGCAGCAGTGTTATCTATCGCCAAACTGATCAAATTATTTATGTTCTTTAAATAGCTGAAATGGGGAAAGTCCAGCTTGAAGCTAAGCATACAAATCCAAAGTTAATAGATGCAATTTATTGATACTATTACTGGGAAACAACAGAGCCCCTCCTCACAGCATAGCTTAACATCTGACTCCCAGCTTCCTCCTGTACCCCGCCTCCCTCCATCCTTCTCCCCCAGAACACCCTCCTGCCTCTCCTAAGTATAGACCAGGAAACAACTCACATGATAAATATAACTTGCTCAAGCTGTGCATGTCCTGAAGGGCCAGCCAAGACGCGCACGTGGCCAGCAGACCACGCTCCAGAGAGGCTCAGTGCATGCTCTAGCCTCTTCCTTAACTTGGTAGCAACTTGGATCTCTCTCTTCTACCCAGACACTGATTTTTGCATAACAAATAAGAACTTTGCAATATGTCTTTGAGATGTCTGCTTGTAGCAACTTTGCTTGAAATGGGCCTGGGTGTTCAAAAGTTATTAGGGTGTGAGGATGATGCTGGCAAGGATATGGATAGTGCAATTATGCAAAACCAGTTTCCTTAAGAAAACAGGCTAAAACTAACAAATCCAGATGAAACTGTATGATCCCTCAGGATTAAATATGCTGTTTTATGGAACAAAACCAATAAAAAATAAGGTCTATGACTTCTAAGACATGCCTTTTAGAAAGCAACTGAGCAACTGGCTCTACAAGGGCAAAAAGATTTTCTGGTTTCCTGCTAGAGACTCTGAGATCTAAACCTTTGCTGGAGTTAGAAAAGATACACCCCAAACCCTGTGTTTTTTAAGAGAGTAGTAATCACTCGATGCCACAATCACCTCTCCTACTGGGGAAACAAACAAAAAGAAAATGCAATTTTCTGTACCAGGCAGCTTTAGCGAACTCGAACATGCTTGTAAAATCAGATCACATTTTAATAAACTAATGCACTTGCAACTGTGTGCATGCTGGTTAGCTATACATCACCTGCTTGATATTATTAGGTACCTGGAGGTATTACATACTGTTCAAACCTTGGCAGAGTAAGCTAGCACAGGCCACTGCCTGGGGCGGTAGCAGCACACAGCAAGAATAGCCACAGAGACAGCAGAGTCAGCAGCTGTGGAGGTACCTAAGCTGTAAATAATCCTCTGGAAGAGTTTCCGACAAGAGCAGAAACTATTTCTTCTCCTTCAGGATTCATTCTCAGTAACCCCTCAGCAACGTCTGGCTGGGAACATGTGTGGCCTCACCCAATCAATTTAACAATTTCACCACTGCATAGAACAGGAGCTTCTAAATTCCAATAATCCCAGGCTCCCTGGGGCTAAAAATAGACCCAGTCAATAGAAGGGCAGGGTATTTTGAGGTACTTAAGCTTCTGCTCCTGTGCATAGACAGCCACACTAGCACTACCACCCCCAAACATCCAGTTCACATGTTATTTTTCAAGTGCAGAAATAGCAAAAAGGAAAAAAAAATAAAAATAAAGAAAACACCAACTGTCTATTCATATGCAGATAGGGATGGTTCCTCTTGTTCTACAGGGCTTGCATTTTTATATATATTTTGGTACATGAGAGCTCAACCACCAGCAGCACTTCAAAGGCAAGGAAAAACACCAGAAATCAGTTTGAACTGAGTAAAAAGCATTTTCCATTTAGTATTACAATGAGGGAATTCGATTTTCCTATGCAGAAAGTAAAATACCAGATACCTCCATTAAAGTATTCCCTCTGCACTTGTTGTGAGTATGTACCATCTCACACAATCTGTAGGACTACACATGCCTGCAGTTAAGCATATGTGCAAGGACTTAAGGGATTTAGTTAAGCCTCAAGAATGACTAGTCATAGATTTTTAAAAATGTAACTTAGCATTTTATTTCTTCCTTAAGGTATACAAAAAGGCTTCGAACATTTTTTAAACTTTGCATAATTTGACATCTAGAGTATGTTGACTTGCAAATATGAACGCTTAGGAAAACACGATTCCTTTAGCCTAAGCAGTATCGCATCTAATTCATAGAAAAAAAAAAACGGAGATCAGAATAAGATCCCTTACCCTGAAAATGAGACATGCTTGAACTACTTGAGAAAAATAAAAATAATTTCAAAAGGACCAAACTGTATTAATAAGAGAAATATTAAGCTTTTGAGGGAGAGTTCAAATGCCCCAACCTTCATTTGTTGCCATACACCCTACCAGCACAAAGACCTAAGTGAAAAAATGTATTTAAGAAAACAAGCATCTCCTGTATTTCAACTGTTGGATCTGTTTTCCTGGGGAGAAAAGACCCAAAACCAGACACCAAAAAACAAACAAAAGCCACCAACAAAACCAACTTAAAAACTCGTCTGAGAAATTAATTCTGTATTTCTAAAGCCACCTTGCAAGTCCACCCACCCGAGTCAGTGAGTGTGCATACATATTTATACGCACCTACACACTTCCGTTTCAAGAGAAAATAGAAAGAAAATTCACTTTCTTACTTTAAAGTAGAAAAGAAATAGAAGGCAAAAAATTCTCAGGTGACCAGCTTAATTCAGTTCCCAGCAGCCTAAGAGAACCCATTAGCTGCTCTTCTAATGATTTTGTAAGAAACTAAAAGCTGGTAAAATACAAATGATCATTTTATTCATAAAGCTAAAGAACAAGAACTGCCTGTAACTGACATCAAAAATAGAAAAATCTTGAAGAAAAATGGAAGCCTTACAAAAAATGGAATGTTGAAATGATGTCAGAGCCTTAACACTAAAGACTTAATAGGAGATATTTATTTAAATGGGAAAAGACCAAATGTTCTACTGAAAAGCACATTTGCAATGCACAAAGAGCTCAGAGTCTCTCAAGATGCTCTTTCAAACAAATGTTGAGAAGGATGGCTGTAGAGAATGGTTTAATAATTTGCCTTACAATATCAAGGGAAGTGTACTCAATACTAAATTGCTCAGAAGAGAAAGAACTCGAGCAGGTATTACAGACGCTGAAATAAAGGACACTTAGGAAATCGTAAGTCATTTGACAAATATCCTTGAAATGCCTCTAACAAATAAGACAACAAACATTCATACAAAGAAACAACAGTTTAAACAGGCATCCATTTATTTTATTTTTGTGTTTACTGCCTTGAAAATAATTTGAGAATAATAGGAAAATAAAGATTATTTCTTCTCCAATTACATAGCTCCTTTTTCGTTTTCTATTTCCCCCCCTCACTGGCACTCGAAATCTAAACCAGTTATTTTTACTTAGATTCATGTTTGCCTACCATCGTTGATCAGTACATCACAAGCAACTGCAGACAACCCTTGATATAAATCTTCCCTCTAATGCACAGAGGCAAGTTCCATGGAACAAGAAGCAGTGTAGGGAGAGACCCTTATGGAACAAACATGAAGAGAGCGGAGGGCAGTGTGGCCTTGCTTAGCTAAAATTCCTCAAATGTCTCATTTCTTTTACATACGTGGTGAGACTTCACAGGATGCCTTGCGCAGGCTCTCATCAACATACAGTTACCATGGAAGGTCTAGATGCAGCCATGCAGCTCAAGACAGGCTGCAGTAGCAAAGCGGTGATTGAAGCCCTCCAACTCTGCCTGTTCAGAGCAGACAATGTATTTGCAGGTTCCTGCATTACAGAAAAAAACTGTAAAACCTTTAGGGAGTCTCACAATACAGCATTACATACAGCTAACTGATGGCTGGGCGGCTTTAATGCACCCACTCGTCACAAGGACAGAGTGGTTTTGTTGAAGTCAGAAGAGAGCTGTGTAAATTACAGGTGAGACCACACAATAACTCAAGGTGACATGGATTTTCTGCTGGTAAACAACATACTCCACTATTAAATTTAACTTGACTAAACTGTAAAAGAAGGTGAGGGTTTGGAAAGGGGCAATTTTCTTCAATGTTTCTCAGTATCTCAAGAGCAGACAAAAATAGCCATCCCAAAAGTTATGGCAGTAAAGGAAGGTAAGTTGTTCAAGTGCATGTCACCTGGCAAAAGAAAAGGCAACAGCAGTGTAGCAGAACATCAGAAAACAAGCAAGAATATGGGCATGGCCTGGTGCCACTTCATGGCACACCTCCATCTTTGCCTCCTTTACAATTCCCATAAAAGCCTCAAGCACATGTATGCTGACTTTAATGCAAGCTTGCTCATACAAACAGGACTGAGACTGAACTCCCTTCTTTTGGAAACACCTGTTTGCAGTGAAAGGTAATCTAAGTTTGCAGTGAAAAGGTAGGCAAAGATAATGGCAGAACTGACAGTCAAGCCTTGAGACACCTTAATTCTCTCAGTGGCCTGTGAAGGAAAGCCACGATGTCACAGCATATGGACTACACCCTCCAACATCCATACCACTTGTCTTCCACTGTAACCTGGTTAAAAAAGAAAGAGTGAGAAGTGAGGACACGTCTTTACTACTGGGATGCCTGTGAGGCCAAGTGGTGAGCAGCCCAGTAAGGACCAGGCAATAAGCTGGTATGCTGATCACGGTTCTCTCAACAACACAGCAGGAATACTAACATGCCTCATAAAAAGACATAAAATCAATTATATGGCATCAAAAAGGAGCAGAAGACATGCCTTGGCAGTGAGGAGCCTGGCCGACCAGATCAGATGGAAATGGGAAGAGAGCACTGTAAAACTGGCCCTGTTAGCCTCCTCAGTGAGTCACCTTCCCAAGGGAGCCTTGAGAAGATGTTTCATTTGAGAGTAGCAGTGAATCAAGAGATTTGGGAAAGGCCCATTACTTGCAAGAGTCACACAATATGGAAAAGATCATCAGCATAATGTAGCAAGTCCCTTATGTACCAAGGGTCCCCACTGTTGTGTTACGGAGGATGGACCTAACAGGCCAGAATCAAGCAAGGACACACTTTGGCTACCGGCGTGTCAAGTCCCCCAGCTCTTGAGCTGGATGCCCAGACACCATGAACTGCTGAGCAGTTCATTGGGCTGACCTGATCTGCTGTTGGCAAGTCCCTCTGCCACTCTTCGCGGGACCTTTTCACCCTGGCCAGGCCACTTTGCACCCAAAAGACACGTCGGGGCTCCTAGTCTATGTGTGGCTTGCTAGGCCTCTTCCCTGTTGGGGACTGCACACTTTCTCAACCAACTGCTTTATAAAGAAAAGGAAAAAGCAAGGGCCAAGTTAAACACACAAACTGCCAAGGACACCTCACGTAATTGCAGAGGTGGAAAGTGCGCTGCCTAGTCCCTCTGCAGAGGAGGAGTGTTTACTCACCCTCAGCACAGTGCTGGAACCGCAGATTTATTAATAAATCATGGGCTTCACTCCTGGGACAAGGCAGCGAGGGCTGGAGTCTGACACCAGCTCTCAACTCACTGGCAAGTTCTTGAAAACATACAGAAAACTTCCTGGTGGTTTAGAAACTCCATTTATTTGGAGCTGCATTGAAAAACACAAATAAAGAAATAGCTCCTTAAAATGAAAACATATTTACATTTCCAAAGAAGAATCACACGTAAAATTCCAGATACTCTTTGTAAGAATGAGGAGTGGGAAACAAATTATCAAGATGAAAAGACACCGTATCATTGTAGGACCACCTACAGACAGCAACCAAGCGTGCCCGATCTGAAAAGAGAAAGGTAAGCAGGCACCTTTCTAGCCTTTTCTATACTCAGCCCATGCTCCTCCTCTCCTGGGAATTGTTTTCTTAACATCAGCGATACATTTCAGTTTCTAGCTTTTCTTGCAGCCCAACACACTTCAGATTACCTTCTTCAGGCAATGGGGAAACCAGTGCTAGTAGCAGGATGGGCAGTGAGATCTCTGCACCGAAGAAGCAGAACATGAGAGTTATCAGTGTGAAATACTCAGAGAATCAACAAACGAGATCACCTTAAAAAAATCAGGGGAAGGAGGAGGGGGGTGGGGTAGGAATATTACCAGGTAAGAGCATGGATCATAAAATCACAAATACCCTCAACAGCTCTGGAGTGCTTCTCTTGCATATGAAGTTAACTAGGTTTACTCATCTATAATGTTCACTTAACACTTTCATATCTGCAGGGACTATCCTCCTTCTGAAAAGGATTTGCTTACTGTGCTACCCTACACTTTACAAGCTTGTAAAAAGGAACTGGTATTCTGCAGCAATTAAGACCATACACACTATACCAGAGCAGAGAACAGCGATGTTCTTTGCTGTAGGGCTGTCCTATTTGAAATAAAGAATGGTTAGGAGCACTCTGCCTTCAGATTGTACCCAAGTCCTTGAGAAACTCTCACTGGCAAACATTTGCCTTAGACGCAACAATTTAAAAATCAAAGCAGCCTTGGTTGCCTCTGCAGTACTGAACTGCACATAATTGCAGCTCAGTAGCACAGCACACATGACATGCTGCCAACCTCCAAGCAGGTGTCAGGCAGGAATACTGCTCTTAATGGCAGAGAACTGCTTCATCACCCTCTCTCAGATTGATTTCACAGGTATGGCAACCAAAATAGTGCACTCAGTATTTATAGCCCCACAAAGCATTCCAAAAGGTTTAGCTATCAGTGTGTGGGGATGGACACACCCCTCCGTCAAAGGCTGAAACAGAAGACTGTTAAGGACTCCTGATCCAAGTTTCGTGAGTGAGGTAGTACTGCTCCCCACAGCAGAGACCTTCCATGAGATCAGGTTTTCCCTGCAGTTATTTACCGCGTGATATCTGAGAACTCCTTAACTACGCACCCTGAGCACAGCTAATGATTACATGATTAATCTCTATAACCCTTGACTCTAAACAACTTGTCAGCTCCTGTTGACAAGAGCAGTTGACAAAGCTGCTTTCCCAGACCTTCCAACACACAGCAAGTCATGCAAAACAAATTCTTAGAAGGCAGTGGCAAATTGGAACCCTTTGTATCAATTAATTCTAAGTATATGTATTCATAAAGCCAGAACTGCAGAAAATGTCTTTGCTTTCTTCAAAAAGAAAGTGAAACTTGACCCTTGCTTCAAACAAGTGGCAGCAGGTTACACACCTGGTAAAATGTTCCAAAACTAAAACTTCAAACGATAATGCATCCTGAGTTCTACATGGAATCATTTACCAAGCCACGGTTCAGCAGAATGACAGGGCTTAAGGAGAAGGAGGGGTGAGAGGGAAGAATCATCACAACTCAAAAAGCCCATCTAATGAAACCCTCAACCCCTGGTTTTTAAGCTTTTTTATAAAACTCATGTGGAACTTCCCAGCTTGTTGACAGCACAGACTGCATTAATCTGGGTTTTCCACTGTTCTTTGAAAGGGTACATCACGATGAGATTTCCAATAAATCACAGCTGGGGCATTCGCAAATGAACAGCCAAAACACATATGAAGAGAATTATGCCATTTAATCCCCCACCTAATTATCTATTTCTTTCTTTGTCAGTGGAAAATGCTGAACACAGATCTCAGCTTTTGTAAAGATTTATGCACTATGCCTAAAACCCCAGTGGTATTGAAAGTTCTACTGCTCAGCTGCAGTTAACTGTGATTTCAACTGCCCAGAATCATCTTGAGAATAAATGCTCTGCATCCTGTTATGATTGCCTTTCCTTCTCCTGTTTCTGTGCCAACGGATAAAGAGCATCCAAGAGCATCATGGGGAGAAGGAAGAAAGAAAAACTCCAAACAAACTACATAAAGGAAAATGTAGACAGACTCTTCACCTATTTATCCAAAATATTCACATTTTTCTTTCGTTTGCCATGCTCTAGAAAAATATGAAAGCAGAACCAAAGCAGCATGTAATATGCAGCAGTAGTATTAAAGAAAAATTACTTATTTCTAAGCATCTCTAGTTATGGAACCACTACTTCCACACATTGGTATTGTAGAACAGCTTTGAACCAGGACAATGGAGTGAAAAAATAGTTTAACTAAAGATTGTCCCAAAGCATCTCAATCATTTTCCTAGGTACTGTTTTCTGTAAAACATATCTTTGCAGAAATTCCCAAGATAAAGAGTTCTGTGTTTAACTTCTGCTGTACATAAAGCAGGATACGGTGATAGAACACTAGAAAGGTACATAATTAGTATCCAAAATAAATTTCCTCACACATCGCCTCAAATGGAAAGAGAAACAGAATAAGAATATAAATAGGCAAAGCCTCTGCCATTCTGGGCATTAGTTCTGATTTTGTTCCTTAATGGCCAAACTGCTGACAGACCAAGTTGACATCATCATTATTTATAAGGAAGGTTTGAGAATCCACTTCCAGGCATTTATTTTCATCAGTGATCACGCTGGAAGACTGTTGCACTGAATTTGCAACTGTGTGCAAGGTCCAGACAACAGAAACACAGTTTTGAATCCTTTTCTAGCATGCACATACCTAAACGCATTTTATATTCATTTTTTAAATCAAATCTCTTCCTGCTGCTTATTTTGATCTGTGCATTAGAATTTTAGATGCTGTCTGATAAAAAATATTTTTTATTCAGCAAAGAACTCTCTCAGAAAGGTTTTCTGGGCATTGCTCCACTGAGAACAGTGTCAAAAGGGCACAGACTTAAAGAAACTTTTCCCACAAGGTGTGTCCCTTCAAGGGCTGTCATCTGACAGACACATGAGAAACACCCACTGACCACAGAAGAGAATAGCTTAAGGGACAAAGGTGACAGCTGTGCAAACATATTTTCAATGCCAGGTTTATGCAGGACAGTGAAATGCCTGGGTCCTAATCTTCTGAAGCCATCATATATAAAGTCTCCCTCCCTGCTTCCAAGAAAAATCAAAGGCAGAAAGCTCCAATACCTGACTTCACAGGAAAGCCAAACATCTTGTAAAATGAAGAAGTCAGATTTTGCCTGTGGCAAATTTTACAAAACCTCTTGACATTGCTTAAAAGGCTGGGTTTGGTTTGTTTTCTGATTTTCTATCTCTTGGCTCTTGCTTATAAATACTTGGGCAGATCTCAGTTTTAGCATTCAAATTACAAAGTATCCATGGCGTGTCTGACAGAGCTCCAGGACAGCAATGTCATGCAGGCTTTCCTGTGCTGCAGAATGGCACAGCTGCCACCATCTGCCAGGATACGCTCTGCAACTTCTCTCCAACAGTGATTCAGAGCAGAAAGAAATGTGGAAAGACATAACCTAGAGGGGTGAAGTTTTGTCTCTATTTGGTGTACAAGAGAAAATAACTCATTAAATAAATGGAAACAGAAATAATTAATTCAGTGCAGAAGTCATAGAATGGTTAAGGTTAGACAGGACCTTAAGATGATCTACTTCCAATCCCCCTGCCGTGGACAGGAACACCTCACACTAGACCATGTCACCCATGGCTCTGAACAACCCGACACTGCCAGGGATGGAGCATTTACCATTTCTTTGGGCAACCTATTCCAGTGCCTCACCACTCTCACAGTAAGGAACTTCTTCCTTATATGACGCC
>JAVHNF010064082.1:114300-124468 GCA_034783455.1 Micropsitta finschii
TCAGTTCATACAGTATATCACTACTTAGAAAAGTTTCCTAAAGTTAGCTTGGTTAAGCATTTGACTGCCTTCATCCCAAACCAGCATTGTCTAATGTGGTTTCTTACTGTATTATTAGTACATATATCCTAAGAAATATGCCAGGCTAAATTTTAAGTAGGGTGCCATTTATTACACATCTGTCTTCACAGTGAGTGAAAGGAATTAATTTAGACATAGCCACAATTACCAGATTCCAGCAGATTACCAAAAAGAAATAATCAAACCGCTGGTGCAGTCAATGTACATGTCAGACAGATGATCACAACAGATTATTACATAACCAAACAACAATCATGCAGTTTTCCCCTTCCCTCCTTTTGGGGGTTAGACTAGATGACCTTTGAAGGTCCCTTCCAACCCAAACTATCCTACAATTCCTTTATCCTTTGAACAAAGCAATCAGGCAACTAAAACATCCAGAAAGGTTTTCTTCTATGTTAATATTTAAATAAATTTCATTAAGGGACATGACGTTTTCAACTCCTAACATGGTTGCAAAAGCTACTGGTGAAAAAACCCAATCATTCTGTCCACATGGGTGGTGCTTTTAACAGCTGCTTACATCACCCCCATGAGGGCTAACTTAAAGGTTCTGTTCCCCTTGTTAGACAGGTTAGTGCACTGAATGATTTGTATACATGGCACACACAAGAACAAGCTTCTTGCATATCAATTCAAGTAGGCACTGATGATCTCAAGCAGCTTAGAGGCTTTCAAGTAGTATAGAAAATTTAGCACTTGCTTTCTTCCAGTTGTACTGACAGGCATTTTCTAAACAGCACAGTTAAACATCTTGCAGAGCATATTCTTTAAAGGCTTACCTGTAATGAACATATCAATAGCAGATGGGTTGCGAGCCATTTGGTCCTAAAAGAGCAAGAAGTGTATGGATGTATTAGAAGGAATGCATTAGACTTCTAAAGTTAAAGTTAAACACCTGAATATAACATAGGGAACACTTCCCTATATTCACTAAACAAAATCTGTCTGTTTACTATATCATTCTAAGTTTGAATATGTGACTGGGAGTATGAGCCACACATGCTTGTCCCCATGAGCGCTCATGTGATCACTGAATATACAGCCTGAACATTCCATGAAGGCTCATGGGTACAGAATCAGATTCAATGCATCGTTCAAGATAAGGCCCCCCCCAAAATACTGCCTTAGAACAGAAGCACAGAGCAGCTAAGGTTGGAAGAGATCTCTTGGGAGGACCAGTCTAATCCATCTGCTTGAGGCAGAGTTAGCTACAGCATGTTGCCCAGGATCATTCCCCATCCCTGAAAGTGTTCAAGGCCAGGCTGGATGGGGCTTTAAGCAATGCTGGAAAATACTTGAAAAGGGGGAGGGAGTCATCAGGGCATAAGTAATGAGAGGGCTAAAATCTTGTTACGTTTAATATCCTTAAACTTCACTAACAACAATATGCCTATCTTAAAACACTACAGCTAGAATTATGAGGAATACTCAATTATATTCTACAAAGGAGCTGTTCAAAAGCAATTTGTTCTTTCACTAGAGAAAGTTTTCCTTAGAAACCAGAGTTATCATTTACTGTAGGAAGCTTACATTTAAAATATGGAGGGGAAGAGATATATACAGATGCTGATCTTCCTTAATGGAAGTTTTTCTTCCTTACAGGAACAGGCACAATAGTATATATCTGCCATAGTTTGAACAAATTAAATCAGTACCTTCCGATAAGGACGAACCTATAGAAATTGTTATAGATATTAACAAATTCATGTAAATTTATTTCACTTATGGGCTTTGATGAAAACCAGATGGCAACTCGAGGGCAAGTACCAAACTAATATAATCTTTCAGTATTCACTTTTTGCAATGCAAAATACTGCAGGTATTTGATAACATGCATAGGGACAGCAGAAGCCATTAGCAAAGTACATTCATGAGTATAAACATATGCTCCTTACTGGACATTGATAGAAGATCTCGTATTTATTTCGTCCCTCCACACTCTCCAGGGCCATGTATTGACTCAGGCCAGTGTGAATGCAGAAAGTAAGAGGAAGACACTGCTTCAGGCCTAGCCTCTGCTGAAAACCTCCAGCTGCTGTGTCGATATCCAGCAAGTCTTCAGAGCGGTAGTGGTTTGACAGTGCCATGCTTCCCATCAAACTGAACAGACAGCAACAAAACAGGAATGATAAAGAGAAGATACCACTTACAAGGGAAAGACAGCTTTAAAGCTTTTTTAAGCATTGATTCTATGCATATGAGACTTAGATGAACTTCAAGTCTAACACTTAGGTGCTGAACTAGGTTATTAGTTCACAGCATCAACCTCTGCAAAGAGAGGCTTGATGGCTCCAAGATAAACACTTCCTTGTATATATTTTAAACTGGGTTGGTGATTCGCATCATCTCTGCAACTGATTCAAATAAGCTGTTCCCAGCTGAAGCAGCTTCCTATAGCAGCAGGATGTATCTTACCTGTAACTAGATACCTATGTAACTATATCTAAAGTTTTGTGCAAGTTCATTTCAATACTATCAAAGCACCCACGACTTTTCAACCCACTGCAGTAACAGTCATTGATCAAACTAGTGAGCAAGGTTCTCTATGGTGTGGACAAAAGGCTGAGAAGCAAACTAGCTAAATAACCGTTGAGTCAAAGAGATTATAATCTCAGTATAAAAACTAAAGGCATAGAGACACAAGTAAACAGACATACAAGGAGAGAATGGGACAATATTCATCAGCAGGACATGGCAAGACCATCAACTGTCTTTCTAACTTTTTTCCCCTCTAGCTTTTTGTATCACAGCAAAGAATGGGATTTGTTATCTATTTGGTTTTGACAATAAGGAAGTAACATTGAAGACAGTAAAAGAAGCCTCTCACGTGTAAGGAAAGTAGTATTAATCTGACATACGGGACAGAATAGGAACAAGGTGAATACTGGAAATTAAATTTAACCTTGATATGAATGTTGGGCTAGATGCCAGCCAGGGTGAAAATAAACAAGCAATCTACATTCAATGTAAGAAAGGGGCAGACAATGTAAGAAAGGTAAAAAAGGGGTAACATGATCAAATTAATCAACTAAAAGAGCACACACTACAGCAGCGTGCTTAGCAGTAAGAGGAGTACACGAACCTGTCATATACACCTCCCCACCCATACTCCCTACTTATTTGCCTTTCACTGATGTTCTCAGATGTAAACTCTTGCAGATGCTAAAGCTTTTACTGGTGTTATGAAAGCAGTGACTCAGGTGCAAGCTGCCACACGTCAGTGTGATATAAGCTGATCCCATCCTGGGCAACAGGTCCCATTCCTCTTTTCCCTTACATAGTCTTGCTGGAATTAGCGTGTTGTGCAGTTTAAAGAGTGATGCTAACGTGCAAACACAGAAAGCTGAAGCATCCAACAATGACAACTAGTCCCAAATCTTCTAGGCACATCATCACACTAAAAGCTTTGTGGGAGTGAAAAAGTAGGAGGAAGAGCAGGAAGCACACAAGCTGTATCTGAAGTTTACAGAACTAGGGCACCTATCTCCTCTCTAAAAAAAGGTTTTCCTGGAAAAGAAAGGGAACTAGAAGTCATCCTTATGGCTGCATAAAAATGTTCCACATATTCACTCTGCACATTGAATCACAGAATGATCTGGATTGGAAAGTTCCTTAAGATCACCTAGTTCCAATCCCCTCACCATGGGCAGGGATGCCTCACACTGGACCATATCACCCAAAACTCTGTCCAACCTGGCCTTGAACACTGCCAGGGATGAAGCATTTACCACTTCTCTGAGCAACCCATTCCAGTGCCTCACCACCCTCACAGTAAAGAACTTCTTCCTTATATCTAACTTGAACTTCCCCTGTTTAAGTTGAAATCCATCACTTCTTGTCCTATCACTGCAGTCCCTGATGAAGAGTCCATCCCCAGCATCCTTGTAGGCCCCCTTCAGATACTGGAAGGCTGCTATGAGGTCTCCACGCAGCCTTCTCTTCTCCAGGCTGAGCAGCTTTTTGAAAAGAGTCCTCATGGAAACCTACAGGTAGGGATCCACGTCATGGTATCACAGCTGAGAGCTCCCAAAGTAATTAATTAATGGATTTATAAATACAACTTCAAAAAGTATATGCCTCAGACAGAGGGAAAGCCTGTTCCACTGAACTCCCCAGACAGGGGGACAACCATTAAAGCATCATACTGGAAACAGGCAAAACAAGCTGCACTCTAGAAAAGTACAGAAAATTTGGGGACAGTGAAGTGCCCATGAAATCAGCTGGAGGTTTACGATGGCTTAGCTGGGCATGGGATCAGTCCCACGAGAAATATCCATGGAGTCATAGGCTGGAGGGGCCATAAGGTCCTAGATGCAGAAACGAGCTGCTTAGATTACATTGTTAAGCTTCATATCTCCAGGATACCAAATTTGTGTTTTTCAGAAGTTCCAGATGAGCTAATGAAATATGCCGATGACTCAAGCTCATTTGGCAATGGGAAAATAAAAGAATCAGGGTATGATAGAAGATTTAAACCTTGAAACCCAGAGAATGAGAACCAGCATGAAAGAACTAAATATTCGCAGCCAGTAACATGAACCTCTCATACCAGTGCAGACACAGGCAGGAAGGTGTTCAGCTGTAACCTGGGTATGGAGCTGACCATGGCAGAAGAGAACACCACCGATGCTTTAATCAAATGCTCACTGATGGTGGAGATACCGGTGTGACAAACTCTGAAAAAGGCAATTACAGCTCCAAGCACTGCCTAGGAAAGGCAGCAAGCTGTTGTGACAAGCCAATTCTTCTCTTGTGGTGAATGTCTACTAGCAACGGTGTGCGTGCTTCTGGTCACCAACATCCAACTAAGATGGATTTGGCTCGGAGCAGGCACAAGTGAGGGCTGCCAAGGTGACTCAAAGAAACGGAAGCCTGTCTTACAAGCAGAGAAATAGAGCATGGTGGGTTTTTTTGGCTGAGTAAAACAAAGGCTGAGAAGGGGTATGCCTATTTCCACTGAACATCCCAGGAGAAGTTTGGGTGGCAGGTAAAGGTAACAGGAAGGTGGAATGGGTTGCTTCAGCTGCAGAATAACAATGACATTCAGCTGGAGGGAGGTAAACTGGCAGTGAATCAATCCATGCTGGAAATGAGAAGAATGCACATGGAAAGTGAAGCTATAGGAAAGTCTTCTGATAGAAGCACAAAAATACCCTTCCAAAAATCTCTACCCACATTCAATATGGAGATTAGTAAGTAACTTTAGTGAGGGGATGACGTGGCTGCCCGTGATAAAGAACTCTCTTGCAGCGCAAATCATCACTTGTAACCCACTCTCTGCAGCATAGCACCAGGCTTTGGGTGCTGCTGCGATGTGGCTAGGGGATGTCTCTCACTCAAGGGACTTCTCATGCAACCTGTCTCCACGCCGGGGAGCCCAAATTTAAACATCTGAGCCAACAGCTCAAAAGGAGAGACCTGACTCTAATATGTAACTAAATAAAATTGAAGCATGTCCCCTCCACATTCTTCAGGGAAGAGAAAGGACGTTAAACTTACCATATTTATATTAATACATTATGTTTATCTATTTGAACTGGGCTCTTAACCACACACAGTATGCTCCTAAGAAATGCAAAGCCAAAAAATAATAAACTAATGAATTCTAATAATAATCCTACAGATGCCATATCAGAAAGTTTCAGTCCTCCCTTCATATCACTTAAGGTCTTTTTTCATTCTTCTATCTATAGTTGCACAGCAAATTTTTATTCCATACACTAACACTGTTCTCCAAGCCAGTCTGAATTAAACAACCAAGCCAGAGAACATGCAATACTATCTAAACGCAGTCATAACAGCACTGGCATTCCTATAATCTCTGTATTTGGTGTGTTTTCATCACCATACCAGAAAACAGGTTGTTTAGAGAGAAGGTTGCTCCACGTTATGTGCAACAGCAGCACACAGTTCTGCCTGCAGCTTTTCTCTTTCTACGTGCCCACTTTATTATTAGAAAAGTCACTGAAAAAGCAGTGCAGCCTTTTCCAAACTGTGTTGTCTTCTCTGTAGTCTCCTCCTGGCACTCGCGGGGATGCAGGACACCAGCATCTACTACTGGGTTCTGTTCCCTCACCAGTGTCACTCTCTTTGAGTTGCTCTACTCATGTCTCATTTCAAGCAATAAAGCAGTCTCGGATCACAAGCACGCTGGTATCAGCAAAACCTGTTAGGTCCAGCAGTTGATTAACTTCTGTTAAACTGAACTAAAACCCATAATTTCTTCATGGCAGCTGAAAAAGCTACACGTTTATTAATTTATTGTGCTTTTTTTCCATTTGATGTTTCCACATCTCTATCAATCATTAAGTCAATCTGCTAAACAGAATTTGGCCATGTATACAAATATGTTATGAATTAACTGACCTTCGCTCACTACTTAATTAGACAGTGACAGTATTTCTCATTTCACATAAAAAACTTCCCTGGCTACTTTCACACCCCTGATGTTCACGTTCATCACTGAGATGCACAGCTGCTTTATAGCAAATCAAAGCACACCAAGATACAATTGACATAGATCATAGAGGATCTTCTTGCAACATACAGGGCTGAAAGGCAAATAACTAATTAGAAAGAACAGCCTTATTCAATTATCTAATAATAAACTCCCTTCCTCATTAAACACATTACATATATTGTAACAGCTGGCATGCTGATATATCTGATGAAGGAAAATCTGCTTATAGTATTGTTGCTGCTTTAGGGAAAGCTGGCTAAATCTGTTTGGGTTTTGTTGGTTTTTTTTATAGTAGTACTTGTTTAATAGATCATCTATGCATGGAACAAAGGAGGTCTTAATTGTACTGCAAAAATGCCAAGTTTGGGGGAAGAATGAAAGAGCAAACATCTCTTAGGCCAGCATCGAGTAATGCCAAAAACCAGCTTCCTCTTACACCAGGATACAGGAAGAGCCTTACAGGCTGCTGTCCTGAAAACAAAAATGGCTCAGGACAAAACGGCACATGGTTATTACATAAAACATAGTCACCTCTGCTTCCAGGACAGTTTCATTTTTTTCATCAAGTGGCTATCTAAAGAAAAAAAAAGGCCTCAAGAAACATAGCAGCAGAGATGGTAACTGCAAACTCCCTCCTTCCAGAGACCTAACCATACTCTTACACCTTCTGTTGCTCTCTCTTACTGCCTTTTATAATGCCTGTGGTGCTTTCTATAGAACAGTCAGCTTCACTAAGGGATGTCACCTTCCCCACCTGTCATCCAGGATCCTTTCACTGCTTGGCACACCCATCTAAAATAAGAGCTAAAACTGCACTCCTAATGGAAATTTCTTTCTCCTTGAAGAAAAAGAAGTAAAGGGAAGTACCAATGACTCATTAAGATAAATCTACCATTTGAAAAGATTAAAAAAGAAAAGTATCATGCAAACTACACCTAACAAGCAAGAAGAGGCTAAGGGTAAGAGGGAATGACTGCAAGCAGTCCTCTGCTATTGCTCTACTCAGCACAAAGATCGCTAATATCATTAAATGGGTAGTGCTGCAAGCACCAGCACAAATGAAGGCAGGAGCTTTACACATTTCATTGCACACCCAAAATCCTGGGTTCCTTGTGGTTAACTGAGTTTTAAGGATGTCCTATTACCCTCACTCTCTGAGAAGCTCTTCTTTCATTTGGGAGAGCTTATAGGTCTCTCCCTCTTTCTCCACTATTTGGCTGCCTGTTTTTACAAAACTTGTAGCACTTTCTTATCCTTGAGACTATGACCCCTTTGTCAAACTTGGCTGACAATCCAGTGGGTTCGCAACTTAGTGGGGGAGGAAGGAAAGAGAGACTGCCTGACTCCTTAAGTCTCACTTCCTCAAGAAACCAGGATAAAAACAGTCATAGCCAGAAGGTTCAATTAGAGAAAGAGAACAGTAGACTTTCCTGCACTTCGAACACAAACCTAATGCATACTAATCAGCTAGCACTGCTCTCACTGAAGTAATGAGTTTTGCAGCAAATTAATATTTGTATTGATTTATACTGAGGACTGTTGCAGGCTGAAACATCAACAGCACCAATGTGTTCAGCATGAAGCATAAAATCACTTACCAGCACCATAGTTTGCTGACGCTCACAGTATGTCTGTAGCTATATCCACACACCTCCATCTCTGCACATGCAAAGCTCTTGCCTTCATTTTTAATAACCCTGACAGATACTGGATGACCAATGCTATGAAGCACACCGATAGAGTAAAATGCATTTGGGAAGTAGCCTGCATTTTCCTAAGTAACAAGTGATACGCCTCAGGCTGCGCCAGAGAGGTTTAGACTAGATATTAGGAAAAACTTCTTCACAGAGAGGGTGCTCAGGCATTGGAACAGGCTGCCCAGGGCAGTGGTGGAATCACCGTCCCTGGAAGTATTTACAAAACGTGTAGATGAGGCCCTCAGTGACATGGTTTAGTGCTGGACTTGGCAGTCCCAGGGTAATGGTTGGACTTGATGATCTTAAAGGTCTTTTCCCAACCTAGCTGAATCTATGATTTGTGACACTCATTATTATCTACTATTTTAGGAAAATCACCATTAAGATACTCTTAGAAAAGAAAGTATTTTTTTCCCATTTTGTATCAGAAACCAACTACGTGCATATTTGATGGCACTTGACATGTTCATATGCAAATGAAGCAAAAGAGAATTATCCTCCAGACGAATGGGATTTCTTTGTTGTCACTTTCACGGTTTTTCAAATGCATAGATCATATTCTGGTTAATTTCCACCTTTAAAATCTTCATGAGGAGATTTTAGCTACGTTGCTATTCAATTTAAACTATTTAGCTAGGTTGCTATTCAATTTAAACCTGCAAAAGGTTGTCCATCCTTTTATTTTTAAATAGACTGAGTTCCCTGTCATAACATCCCTCTGCTTGGGAAGATTTTCCTTCTTGTCATAGATAGCAAAAGATGAGCCCAGTTAGGTGGGTCACAACTATTTCAAATTAAGGAATGAATTAATTAGCTCTTAGGATTACTATTGGTGAACTATAAAGTACAATCTGAAAATGTTCATCCCCTTCTTGGTCACTGCAAGGGCATTGTTCTGCTACAGGAGACAGTTTTGTCTGGTTTTGGTCTATACGCCAACTTTCCTTTCTCCTTTCAATCAGGTCATCACTGTGGCAGATGCATCATCTGCCTTTTTACTCAAGGCAGCTGACGTCAGAGTCTCCTGTTAATACAAGAGCTAAAGCTGCCTCTCAAGAAAGGCTTCACTCTGTTGCCATAGAGAAGTCAGCAAGACCATGTGGAACACTCTGGGACATCCCGGGCCTCTGCATGGTGCCAACAGAATGACACGCTCCTCTGACATGTCACTGGAAAGCCACCAAGAGCACCCTAGGGCATCTCAAACAGTATAAGATGCCTCTGTTTGGGTAAATGAATCAAGCTCAAAGACTCGGGTCCTATCTGCAGCAAATAAATACGTATTAACTTTAAAGTGACTTCCCTATATTACATCTAGCTTAAAAAGTTGCCTTTTGTTGAGTTTGCTAATTGGCTATAGGTGAGAGCTAGGGGCCTGTTTGACAACAGCAGTGGAGCCTGGTCTAGTTTCTGACATGCTGGGTTCTACTTTTTGGCTCAGTGTGAACCAACAGAGAAGGTCCCAGCAGCTCAGCTTCTGAATCACAGCTGAGCTGTTCCCGCAGACGCCGTGTATCTTTAGAGGTGCCACCAGACTGATACTAGGTAAGCTCCTCTCCTGGTAACATGCAAGATAGTACATGAACCTGTTCAGTCAGAGGTACAGCTTCCCTGTGGAGTGCTCTAGGCCCAAATACGACCTCAAACAAAAGAAAACAAATTAGGTTTTTACAAGGTTTAAAAGGTATCTGGCCTAAGGGACACGCAAGTGAGGTGGCAGCAGCACACCTGATGGGATGCTAGCCCAGGCCATTCTTGCAGCAGCCACTATACTGTGCACCACAGATGCCCTCTTGTTCAAATCAGACCAAGCAACAGGAGGAAGGCAAGAGCTGAGAACCTCTAATGCCTCATGAAAAAGGGTAGGTCATCTCTCAGTTGTGACTGTGGCATTGAACAGTGCCATGCTGTGGACCAGTGTGTGAGC
>JAVHNF010064086.1:13419-23684 GCA_034783455.1 Micropsitta finschii
ATCTACTTCATTAAAAGTAAGAATAATTTCCAAAACTGCTGCATACTCAGAATTAGAGGTTGTTGAGTTTGGATACTCAGCACTGCACGGACAGAAGAAGAAATGTTGTACTGAATGTTATGGGCATTCTGCAGAAACTTCTGGGAATGGCTTAAGAGATAAAACTCAGTTTTCACATTAACACATGTATATACTATTGAGAATGTTACATATAACTCCTTTTCATACATCTGCTTGGATTTAAACATTTCCACACACAGTGTCACATGAAGAACCTGAAAACGAAACCTGCCACCCAAGTTATAGGCAGAAGGGAAATCTGCCTAGCTAGTCATCAATAGCCAAGGTGAAATACAGAAAATAGAGCCAATGTGCACTCCAGATTTTACACAGACATTCACTTATATTTTAAGTTAGTCACTTGACTATTTTTATTAAACTAAGCATCATGAATTTGATTAACCTTCCAAAAGGGTCACATGCGGAGCCACAGCTGCTGTCTCTGCTCTGAATTCAGTATAGCATCAACAGCTTCCAGCAGCTCTGGATCCACTTATGAGGCCTTGACTCAGCAGAAACCTAAATATGGGATTTATTTGAACTATGTGCATAATTAGTGTGCTGACTCAGGTTTGTTGGGCTGCCTTCTGATGTGCCATGTTTGTCTGAAAACAAAGAGCAATTTAGAAGAGGTATCCAGGTCCATGCATTACATAGCTTCATCTGTTCAGACAAGAGAGAAGTTTCAGTGCTGGGGTGGGCAACAAGTCCTAAGGGCCTCTTTTCATTGGGAACAAAGGCATGAGGAAAGGATGCACCTCGAAGACCACCATGAAATCCCCAGGGACTACATGGATCTGGGAGGTGCACCAGGATCCTACTTAGACTTCATATACTTAGACTACATATGGGCTTATTTTATGTAATAGTCAAAGACAACTTAAATAATGAAAATGATCCCTGTAAGGTCTTTTGAAATGCAAGACCTTCATTTACACAGAGACTTGTCATTTTACCATGTACGTTCTTGCAAACTTCCAAAAAGGACCCCTAAATTATTTTTGTTTTATTGGGGAAGCCTGGTGCTTTTCCCATCACTTCAAGCTTTGGGAACACCTTCACTGCAAACACACCTGCCCTGCAAACATAATTTCTAAGAAATTATTTTAAATGCCCAGCCTGAACTTTCAACTTGGCCACATGGAACCAGAACAAACGGACTATGCATAAGACAAAGATCAGATGAATCCCAATGTATCAGCCTCTTATACCCCAACCTTGTGTTGCTCCTGCCAGGACAAGCCATGCAGCCCATGGCCCTTTCTCCCAAACATCCTTGGGATGCAGGCAAGGAACTGCTCTGCATGCTGCAGACACTGGCTACAAGAGGGAGCCTCTGCAAGCCTGATGTGGGAGGGAGAGAGGGCACCACTGCCATGACACAAATGAGAATAGTAGAGGGTTATATTTGAGTTCCCAGATCTAAAACTGCCCAAAGCAAAAGAAAACCACTTTCTCATCCAGTCAGAGCAGAAAAAGCTTGAAGGGTGGTTTTTAGTAGCATGCACAGTATTTAAGCGAATCCAGAATCCAGCAAACATCTCACTTGCCCACAGATGATCGTAAGGTTAATTCAAAAATAGTCTCACAGGCACTAAGAAGGAAATGGATTGGTTGTTTTAGAGTTCCCATAGGTGAGTCAGTAACTTTACAGAAAAATGAAAGGGACAGGTCCTGCCTGAGGAATGACAGAACAAAAAATGTAAGTCTGAGCAAGAGGGAAATGGACAGTTGAGGACACAGTAAGACATCCATGCACCCAGTCACATGCCTGCCACGACTGTTTCACCCAAGGTTCCCTGCCCATAGTTCAAATCTCATCTGTGACCTAAAGCAGAATCACTACTGCAGCTTTATAATTTAGAAATTAACCTCTTCTATGGTTTTTTTATCCCTCAGTGACAGGAAGAGAACATAATTTCACCACAGAGCACATTAAACAAACCTGTCAGGGTGGGGGCATACAGAAGTTTTCACAACATTTGACACTGCACTCAGACCAGTGCTTTAGTTCTTTAAGGTAGGGATGAAAAAGGAAAAGAGGGGGGAAAAGCGTCTGCTACTTTTCTTTCTTCTATATTTAACCTCTGCAGGTGACTTGCAAGAAGACAGGGAGAACTTCCTCCTGCCTGCTCATGCTGGGAACCCATAGGGCCAGCAGCTTGGGGCATTCTGTCTCATAGCCACATGAGCCTCAAAACCTCACTGCATCTCTCCTCCCCATGGGCCAAGAGAACAACTCTAAAGTCATCAAAAACATTGCAGCTCCTCCCTTCCCCTGTACTGGCCACTTGGGAGTCATCATCACTTCCACTTCTCTCTGTACATCCCTCTGCAATCAGCTTCAACCCCACTAATCCCACTGGGCTTGTGCTCTGGACCCAAATGCCGTGTGTGTGACAGCAGTTCCAAGGGAGGCAGCACAGAAATACAGCAGGTTCATTAACAACTCCAAAAGCATGTCAGAACAGCAAAATTAAGCAAGGGAATGACATTAAAAAAGAGGAAGAAATATACTTTAATCGTAGCATGGCTGCTATAAAAATGACAGCAAAATGAGGCCTGTTCCACTCCCTGAGCAAAGATGTTTAATCCTGAAGGAGGACAAGACACCAGTGTGCTGACCCTCATTGCTACACATGGCACACATCTGGGGAGGGAAACAGAAACCCAGAAAATCCAAGGAGGAAGGCCCCTTGCTTTAACGACCACTGAGAGACAACCTACAGTGGGCAACTGCAGTATGAGAACAGTGGAGGGTTATCTCCAGAAGGCTTTAAGTGCTTCTCTCTCCTCTTCCCACCTTACAGAAAATGCTGTCTCCTCCTCCAAGACTGCAGATCGGTTTACTGAATACTCAGAAGCAGGATAAAAGGGAGATGGAGCCAAATAGGTGTCAATGCACAGAAAGAGGTTCAAAAAATGGTTCCTTCTTCCCAGATCACAGACATGTTTTTCTCAGCTCTCACCTACCATGCATTGAGGGGTTGTATGTATCACAAGAAGCAATGAGACTAGAAAAGGGGGGTGGTGGGAAGGAGAAAGGAAAAGAAATGGAGGGAACATCACAGGCTCTCTAAAGCTGTTGGTCTGAAGTCAGACAATTTTGACACAAAATGAGAAACATACTTATGCATCACCCCAAAATAAAGCCTTATCACAAACAATCGTGTCCACCTAAAGGTGACCATTTTGATTTAAAACACCAAACTTTTCCATGGACAGACAGATGCACTGAGCCTACGCAGCTAAGCTCCCTCTTGCTGGCTTCCACCTCTCCCTCCCTTATCCCTCATCTAAAGTCAGCTAAAATTCAAGAGCAGTTTTCCAGTCATGTGGCTTTCTACCAGTGCAATTATTGACTCACCTATTTAGGAAGGACAGACAGAGACAGCTCACCTGTTCTGGATAACACTTACACCATTTAAAAGGCTCAAGAAACTCCCCACCCCAGCATTTATTTTGCTTGTCCCTGGGCTGACAGTTTTTAGGCAGGAGGAGAAGGGCAAGTTACAACCTGCAGGCTGAGAGCTGCTCGCAGGACGTTTCCTACCCAGCTGGGAAGAGCCTAGTGTGGGAAAGGGAACCAGAAAGTCTGCTTCTGTACAAGCTCCCCATCATTTTCCCAAAGCCTGGTGGGGTTTGCACTTGGTCAAGTAAATGCCTTAGTGATGGCAATGCTGCAGCTATCAGTGATGCATATTTCCACTAGCGTGATGATGAAACTCCTATGACAAGATGGTGGTGGGAGGGCAACAGGAACCTGAGATTCAGCTGCTAAAAGAGAGAGACTGCCTTTGTGGAGAGCCTCCTTTCTTTTCTGACTCATTTTTAGTTTTCTATGGTTGCCAAGTGCCCTCCTCCTGACAACAACCCATGCCACCTTCTCTCACTGAGGAATAAGGTAAGGTTTAGGAGATTACAGGATGTCAAAAAAGATCAAGAAAAAAGGTGTTAGAAAGGGAGAACAGTGAGAAATGTAAGGAGTTACAGAACATTCACATAATGGCTTTCTTCATAGTATTCCAGAAGATTCTGGAAAACCTTACAGGTATCTGCACAAGCCATGTTAGAGAGGCAACGTTCCTAACAGGAATGAGTTAGCAGCAAACGTTCTATTTTAAAACATGATTGACTTTGTACAGTTTTAAGGCTTTTGTATAAGAACATTAGACAGCAGCTTCAGAATATGATTTAAATGACACATAGTAATTGTACCCTGGTGTTCAAGTACATACCAGGAATACATTAGAGGAGACCAAACTATTACAATAGAAAGTCCTATCACTGTTCAATCTTTGCCAAAGAACATAGCACAAAAGGGTTTTAGCAGTACAAGTATGAAGCAAGTTACCTTTCTTTGCTTTCTTCTGTAGCTTCAGTGTATCAGACGATTTCTTTTTTATCTCTTGGCGGGCCTTTTTGTACTCTAAAAAACCACACAGTCTCTATTACCAACATACTCAATGTCAAAATGAATGTTTTTAACAGAAAAGACTCTGTTTAAAGACACTAGACTACAAATTTTAGGAGGACAGTTACTATTAATCAAAGCAACTCAGAATGTGCATTTCGTAGTGCCTATACATTTGGCTTAATATAACATTCTAGGGTGTGAGCACATTCACATACCAAAATCTTTCCCAAATAAACAAAGCCTTTACAGAAATAACAACTGAGAACACAGTACAAAATTAGAGTGTTTTTTGTTTGAGACTCATCGACTCTCAGGAATGGAAAACAGAGATGACAGGTTTCTCAAAACATCTGTGTTCAAAAACAAGTATCCAGAAATGGCAAAGCAGAGAATATCCTGTGATCCTTCTCCAGCATGAGAGTCAGGCAGAGGATGCTAAAACTTTGCCCAAGGAAGGGTCACATTGCCAGCTCTTTCTGAGGAAGTAGAGCACACCCCATTTTCAGATGAGCTGCAAATCCCAGGAGAATTAAAATCCCAGAACCAAACATTACACTTCTAGTCCAGGCACACTAAAGGTACCAGATATGAAAACTGATACTTAAAAAAAAAAAAAATAAAAGATAAAAGGCATGTATGCATGTATATACACATACACATACACTCTAACAAAGAAGGGCAATGTTATTACTTTTCTATAGATGGAAAAACAGAAGCAGGCTGGTGCTGGGCACAGGGACTGTACTGGGGCAAATTACACCCATGCCTACCTACTAAACCCTAAATCTCACTGCCACTTTGGTCAGGGTCACCCCTACCTGCAGGAACCCAGGTGATGCCTGCCTTCTGCTCGCTACCTGCTTAACACTCTGCAATACAAGGTGGAGATCTTTTCAAGAGCTGCTGATTTAGCCATTTCTGTTTGACCACGGTAATAGTGGAGCAAGAAACAAATACTCTTTTGGAGGCCAGGCACACTTCTTCCCACCAGCACTCACTCTCCCCAAAATAAATTATGGTGATGCTGCTTCTTTCAGACATAGCAGAAGTCTTCAGTTTTCAAAGGTTAGTGGTGAACTGCAGCTTGCTTTCAGCCTCTGTACTAGAGGGCCATCATCCCCAGTGCAAGTCTTGCAAAGCCAAAGGCATCTACCAGCATGCTCTTGCTGCACAAGACTTTGCTGCCTCCTGCTCATTCCCCAGGAAAGCCTCTGGAGCCATCATCAGCACAGCAGCTTTCAGCATCCCATGTCCAACAGCACAACTTTCCCATTCTCTGGGTGCACACTTCTGTACCACATAAAGCATAAAATAACGATGCTGAATGTTTTACAGGGCTGTGTGTTCTCTGGAGGACACTGTCTGAGACATAACATGATCTTACAGTTAGCTTTCACTGACACCCCAGGGCTTTGCTAGGACAGATGCAGCATCCCCAGTCCTCAGCACTACTGCAGACAATAAGGTAAGAGTGGGCTGGCAGAGTTAAAACCAGTCATTGCTTCCCAGTCTAGGAAAAACAACCCATCCCTTGGGGTCCTGAAAACTAAAGCTTCAAAATGTATATGCAAGGGTTAAAAACGTGTTAGGCACTTTGGGAATGCTTTAGAAAAGTTGCTATACATATTTAAGTGAGTCACTCAGTTCCCCAGTACAAACATGAAAAGAGGAAGAGAAGCTGATATTACAATCTTACTCCTATTAAAGAATTCTTCCTCTGTTAACTACCTTTTGCATGGTCTTTATCCAGTTGATTGGCCACTTTCTTCCACTCTTCCATCTGTTCTTGAAGTGGGTTTATCAGACAGTCAATTAAAGCACTAATTTTGTTGAAAAAACACAAAGAGCAATCAAATCCTGCAGATGCCCCTATTCTTATATAGAGAGCCAAGGTCAATATTGGAGTATTTTTACTTTTTGCTGTGACAGCTACCAGTGTCACAATGTAAATACCAGAACATAAAAATGTTTATGCTGGAGAAAGGAAAAGAAAGGACTGGATTAAAAGAAAGAACCAAATCCACATCACAAGATTACTGCACAGAAATTGAGGACAGTGAGGAACAGCGCATAAACCAGAGGAGTGACTCAAAACAAGGCCAAGATAAACAGTTAGATCCTACTCGTCTGTCACACAAAGAGCAGTTTAAATGGGTACTGTGGAGACTGGAAAGGTTCATGCAGCCACGAAGATTCTAAACATGAATAACACATGTATTCACACAAGGAGACAGAGCAGCTGTGCAAGCGAACAACATCCTGCCCACTGATGCGCTCACCTCTCACCAGTGGAGTCCATGATACAGCACTAGTAATGCTCCACTGATTAATGAGATTGGGATGGAATCATTTAAACAGCTTACTCTGGGGCAACTAGAGACTAAAGTTGTCCCCTCTCAGCCAAATTCACAAATATCTTTATTTTAAGAATGAAAAAACATACCGGGTCATCAGGCAAATGGTGAAGCATCACTTTGCTTTACCTCAGGTCAAGGATAACCTTAAAGTCTGGTTTAAAAAGGCACACATGCAAACTACTACTTACTAGTGAAGTAGGTTGTTTGTGTAACCCAGCTTACACATGAGTTAATCCTTTTCCATTATCTCTACAATCTAACTGTAAAAAGGTGATGAGGGAATTTGCCTTTTTCATACTTATTTGCTGAAAGTTTCTCTCTTGGCTGCAAGTTATTTAGGCTCTTCAGTAAGCTGAGGAAGCAGCACAACACTTGCTTCTGCTTTAAAATTTAGTGACAAAGCTTAAAGTCCTGAAACAAAGACAGGTTGGTCACATTAGCAGCTGCCTGCTCAGCACTGAGCAACAGGAACCAACAGTGACTGAGGTGACAAGCTCAGTCCCCAGAACATGCATGAAATCCTGCATGTTCACAACACCTAGTGTGCTGCTGGGGAGAAAACAACTGCTGCTCTCAGTCAGAAAGCAGCTGAAAAGCCAGTGCTGGTGAACAGCTTTAAGTATCTCCCAGCAGCAAATGAAAGACCAACCTTGAGCTCCAGGCCAGGCGCAGAGCCACTCACCTTGAGAACTGCCGGAGTTTGGACTCTATACTTCTGTGCCTCATACACATCCTGGTGAGAGCAGAACCAATCTCTCTGGTACCACCTGAAAAACAAAACACAAGGTAGGTGAGATCCCTGAGGAGACTGCAGCCTGTGGTATAGAGCCATGACAATCAGAAGGCAGGTGCCAAGTCTTCCAGAGCGACTGTAAAACAGACTCATAACCACTGTAGAATTGACCAGGCTATTAACTGGGCACACCTCAGGGATATCTACCACCTCGGACAGTAATTCAGTTTTGTCCATCCAGAGACCAAAACAAGCAAACAAACACAATTAAAACACAGTTCTTCCCAACAGCTTGTGCTGTAAGGCACAAGTCCATGTCAGGAGAGTTAAATGAGAAGGGCTTGAGATGTCAAAAGAAAAGAAGCGAAGCTGGAGAGTGAGCTGGCATCTACGGACAGCTTATTTCCACATTTTGGATTTGATTCAATTTTTCCATCCCTAGATGCTTTAGACCCAATGCCTCAAAAGAATTCTGCTCCTCCAGAATATGCAACTAATCCTACATATTGCCTCAATACATCACTGACACATGCCATCAGTGTATTACATGTATCTGCCATCTCAGATCACGCATATGTTTTCCATTATATTGCCAGGAGGTGGCACTATTTGCTCTATACCCTCGCTCATCTCTACTCCTGACAACGGCATGACAGCAAGAATTTGCAAGCGTTCCTCCTCTTCGTTTCCCCTTGTAAAAGCACACATTCCTCCATTTCCCGCTTTAATCAGCATTACCAACTTTGATCAGCCCATTAAATTCCAATATAATTTTGTTTTGGTTAGCGTAAGTCTTGATAATTGCTTAGTTCCTATTTGCAAGCCAAATCTACTATTCCCAGGGTACAAACATCAACCTTTGCACAAAGCTTTTCCAAACTGTAGCATTCTCCGCAATGGAAAAGATAGCAGTATCTATTTAAGAGTCGTTTGATTCTTAAAATAACCTCAGACTTGTAATATACAGTAAAGTATCTTCCCTATGCTTTAAAAATGGTATTGCACAAGTAAACCACTACTTTCCTAGTAACAAAATGTGACGATTTTAATAGTTTTATTTAGGTTTTGAGCATGAAAACAAGTCACCATCTTCCTGCATTCTTGCAGAATTAAATCCTGTGCCTACAAAATGGCTCTGGAACAAAGACACGAAATAACTGGAACAAATTGTGGCTATTTGGTATTCTCCATTGTCCAAGAAGATAAACAGAAAGTCCTTTGTCACTTGCCCAATTACTCATGTTTTTATAAGGAGCTTTTGAAATAATATTATTTGGTAACACTGAAGAGCTGTGGTCTCATTGCATGCGGGTGGCTGGGAGAAACATATGGATTTCAGCCTGGATCCAGACCCAGCTCTTCCGGCACTGCTGCACTTGCACAAGCTGCCATAGACTCTGGGAAGTTGAAAAGCAAGACAGAAGATGGCAAATAACATAACAGAGAGAAAGCAATTGGAGGAGGAGGACAATGTCCACAGCAAAAAGCAGATCTCTGTCCCAAACATCAGCATTTTTCTCTAGAGCCACTGCCAAATAAAAGTAACTCTGAGCCCAGTGAAGCACAGCTCCAATGGCAGAGATGGAGAAACTTCATGGCCATTGGCAGAGCAATTCCCAATTGAGTTTAAGTGAAAGGCAGGTTTTTCAGGTTGTAAAATGACTGAAACACTGGAATATTAAGGACTGTCAATGGTTAAGTGACACTGCTTTCCTAAGCATGAAGAAAGGAAGAGTCATTTCAGAACAATACATAGGAAATAAGGCACTGTGTGCTTTGGAGACTAGGAAACGAGGGTCAGTTACTATTAATATTAAATTGCAAGATAACAAGATTTTTACTGAAAGCCCAATAACCAAAGTATTAATACATCCCTTCAACATATAGCACAGACAAGGCAAGGTTAGCAAAACAGCTGTACAAAGGTAGATCCATACATTGGTAGTTGTGCTTGTTTAGAAAAACCCAAACAACAAAGCACAACACAATAAATAAGGAATAAAATAATAAAGGAATAAAAAAGTTATTCCACAGAAGAACAGCTGGTTGGGATGAGGAGGTTTATGGTCCTTTCCACCTTTTGAAACTTCATGCTATCCATAGTGTTTAAAAGACAAGGGTAGTACGAGGTGTTAATTTTATCCTGTAAATAAAGAGTATTCTAACAAACTGCTAAAAAGCATAAATCCCTCCCAAACAGCACTTAAATTATAACCTCAACCTGCCTAAAAATGAAGCACCATGGAACACAATCACTTCAAATGGCTACAACGAAGAATTCCTGTTCCTCTGCAAAAATCATACATTGCTACAACGAATAAACTGAGTTTATTAATAAATAAAGTGAGTTTACAATAAGCTGAATTCAGAACAACCCAAGCTTAACTACCTTGGCAATGAGATTTCTGCAGTAGTTCAAAATATCAACATAATGCTTGCAGGGAACGTACATCCCTTATAGAGTCTTCCCACTGTCCTCTCTGCTCCTCTTGCTATTACAACCATTTAAAGAGTTCCCTACAGTCTCTTCCTGCAAGGCACAGGAGTGAGCTTTGTTTTTATTCCTCAAAGCCTTCTCCTTTGCAGCCTGGCAGCCAATGGACACTCGGTGCATCAAGCACAGAAGGGGGGAAGACACAACACAACACAAAGCAAGCAGGTAAAAGGAAAAACAATATACAAGATCCCTGCCTAGAAG
>JAVHNF010064087.1:0-15788 GCA_034783455.1 Micropsitta finschii
ATGAATTCTGCTATGTGCTTTGTTGTGTGGAGCAGAAAGAATATTAAATGATGGAAAACAGGTGTGAAATATATTCTGCAAATACACTGGAGATACTTGGGAGGTCTATCAGCATTTCTTAGAAGAAAAAACCCCAACATTTTCAGGTCTTGATAATGAAATGAAATAGTTTGTTTTGCCAGTTCCCCATGTGGCATGAATTGTGAAAGATTTTTAAAGTAATTTCAGTCAGAAATGATACTGAGGTCTTGAAAAAAATCATATGAAAGCAAATGACATAGAATCACTGTCATAGGCCATGAGAATCACCTGCTTTGAATACAGAAGGATTCTAGGGTGGATAAATCTTGATTTTCTGTAAAACATTTGAATCTAGGATTCAGAAAAAAACCAAAACTGTTTGGGTTTTTTTGCTTTTAATGAAGGTTGCTGAAGAAAGCTAGATTTCCCAGAGGTAAATTAAGATGGGGAATACAGTTAGGTCCTACTCAGGTCCTCACTAATAAAACTGAAAAACTGCAGGTGTTCATTTTGGATGCTAATTGAGAGACACTTAAATTAGATTTTTTCAGATATTTCTAGTAATAGTATTTCTGTTATTTCTACCTTTGGCCAGTATTGAAATGAAAATAGAGGATCCCACAATAATAAATGGGGTAAGAACATAAATTAACATTTTCAGATGACACTGTCTAGCTATTCTGCTTGGGAATAAGGCTTACTAGGTGCTTAGACGACTATTGGATTTTGGGAAAGAAACCTTGGGTTGTTTCTGGTTTCACATCAGTCAAACACAGTGTGGCCAGATGGAAGAAAACAAACCATTTCCTTCAGAAGGAAATGTATTTTGTTTTTCCATTGAATCATTTAGGATGGGTGTAGGTGCCTGGGCTAACATTGGCTGACTCAGCTCCAGATTTGCTAATGGGTGAGATTTGCTGAGGTTGGTGGCAGGTAACAGACGGTAGGATGCAAATGAGATCCTAATCCAAGAATGAGAAACTCCAGAGAAATCAAAATCACAGTGAGTGTGGTTCTGATGATGCTCATTATTTCTATGGAACTGGATCCACGGATATGGCTCTAATATCAAACTACTAGTTTGTATAGCACTATAGCATTTTTGTTGCTGTTATTATTATTATTACTAACTATTAATGTTACAAACAAAAATTCATGACACTAGTGAGATGAGGACGTGAAATGGGATGTGAAGATTGCAACTGCTTCAGGGTCAATAAGCAAAAGCCATGATGCGATATGGAGAGTGGTTACTTAACACCGATGAACTTATTTTTTAAAGTTGGATACAAAATGGTTACATAGAGGGTGAAAAAAACCCACAACAGATGGAAGGGAATTTATCAACATTTAAAGTATCTGTAGTATACAAACAAAAATTTGCTGTTGATGTAATGGCATTCTGGATATAGAGGAGAACTAGCCAATGTTTTACGAGTTTCTAAATATGAGTTCCCCAATTACTTTCCAAGCAGCAGGGGAAATAAGATAAAGTGGAAGAGTACAGGGCATTTACAAAATAGAAATTTGTGTTAGAGGTCCCTGTAAGCTGTGAATGCATCAGCTGGAAGTGACAGAACTGTACAAAAACTTTCTGAATTAGTTGACTGAAGGTTGTGTATGAGGGTGATGGGAAAATGGGGAGAGAATGAGGATGAAAATGTGATATTGGAGCCAGTCAAGCAAAGTATTTCCAGCAGTGATGAAGTAAAATGTGCCAGTGGTGATATTCCTGTGGCACCTCTGCACACCTGTGTGCAACTCTGATTGCCTGTGTTCAAGACAGTGTTGAATGACCCACTCTCCTGTTTCATAAGAAGAAAAGCAGAAAGTGTTGCTTGCTCAGTTTGCTTAAACAACCCGAGAGAGAATAGGAGCAAAACTGGTTTGAAAATTTGTATTTGGAGAGTATTACCTTTGTTACACTGCCAGCAGGGAAGGGGCAGTGCTGAAGGTTTAGCAGGATCAGCCCTTGGTGTGTTTTCACTCCATCCTTTTACTAATGACTTGGATGAGGAAATAAGATATGCTTATTGGATTCACCAGTGACTGAAACCTGAGAGAAACTGCCATTCTGGTGGTTGAAGAAACAGTTTGGAAAACAGGCAATCCACGGTGCTGTGGGTTTGTTTCACATATCTGTATCTGCCCTGCACATCATGTGAGCATGCCCTTCCTCTTGTCTCCTCTGCTCTCTCTGTAAGGTGCTATTTCCCCTCACCAAGTATTATTTCCCAGCTCTGCTCTGCACTGGGGTGGGTTCTTCCTCCTGTTCCCCGTTATGAAGGGCAGTGGACCGCAGGACAAGTAGGCAATAGCCCTGAGCTAGCCCAGGTAGAGGTGCCAGCTGGCAGGCCAGGCAAAATGAATGCCCTGTGAGCTCACACTGTAGCCTGACCCTCTGCAGAGGCTTTGATTTCCACCTTTTCCCTCTACTGGTCATGGATTTTTATGCAACTTGGAAAAACTTAATACCTTTACAGCTTTATCAACTAAATCAGATAGAGAGGCAAATGAGTTCCGGTAAGATTGAAGGAAATAATAACAAATATCAGGTAAATAGATAATGCAGCTGTCTAAATATGTATGTTTTGTTTTCTCAAGAGTCAGATGGAAAATAGGAAACAGTTCTATTTGCAGTAATTCTCCAAGTGAGATAGGGAATAATTGCCATACAGCAGCTCCTTAGAAAACTATACGGGAGCTAAAGTGGGTCCCAACATAATCACGATACAAAAACTCAGACATCATAGTAGTACATATATGAAAAGGAATAGAATATTTCAAACTTCTCAGCATGGTGAGGTCTTGGTTGCAGTACTGCATCTGTTCTTGGACTCCACAGCTCACAGTAATGGGGGCCAGCTGGAAACAGCCCAGAGCGGTGAGATGTCTCAAAAGTGTGATTTAGGAGAAAAATTGAAATAATTATGTATAATTTAATTAATTAAAAAAAAAAAAAAAAGAAAAAAAAGAAAGAAAAGAGGGAAGCATGCCAATAGTCTTTAAAGGCTGCTTGTAAAAGGAAGTTTTCCAGGCAGGTTTCCATGATGGACCTGTCTTTTCAAGAAAGGAAGATGCAAATTAAACATTAGAAAAAGAATATTTAGGCAACCTATTCTAGGCTCTACTGACTATTACTGAGGGTCTTAAGTTGCTGGTAAGACAAGTATTTTTCAGGGATGATATAGATGTATACTGATGATCTCACCATGGGTTGGGGAAATGGCTTACATGACTTCTTGAATTTCTTCTAGCTTTATTATTCTAAGACTCCGTATTTGATCTCTGCGAATACTTAGGAAAGAAGAAGAATTATTTACATTAACAAACAATATTGACATAAAAAACCTATGAATTCTGGATATACATCAGTTATTCTGGAAATCAGAAGAAAGCTTCTAACCAGCCAGGAACAGTTTTCCCTAGGAAATGCAAATCTAACTGGCTCCAAGCAGGAATGTGATCAGTTTAGGAAGGTATGCTGCATTTTTTCTTCTGATTCCAGGGGACTTGGCTTAAAGATATGGAAAGACCCTTCTGGTAATCTTACATATGCATGATCTTTGCTTCCCAAAAGAAGGTGCCTGAATGCTTTAAGCCCACAGGAGTGCTGCTATGGTATTCAGCTTGTGAATAAGGCGAGTGAATCTGACTCACAGTGGTGTGCAAACTCACTTCTCCTTTTAATGTACTTCTTAGTACATTCTTTTACAAAGCTTTACTTTAACAGCTTTTGCCCTTTTATGATGTTCCATTTCAATATCTAGGGTTTTATAATCATTGCAATGACAGTGAAGTATCACAAACACTGGATGGTGGCATTGCAGAATGAACGAGGCATGCAAACCGAGCAGCTTCTATTTATACACACAAATAACCCAGTAATAAAGGAAAAGAATTACAGAGAAAAATGTTTGTAAAATACTTTCTATATAATTTGCTTTTGGAAAAAGAGTTGTAACTACCACATAAGCTCACCCAATAGTTTAGTTTTTCTCTTAAGTAAAAAGATGCAGTATCATTTCTGGCATTTGTTCTCAGAGAATAATCCTTGGTTATTTAGCTTTGAGAATACAGTCTATGCAACAAACAGCACAGGGCAGGTAGAGATTTTATAATGGAGTTAATCCTGCAGGAAGGAAAGGCAGAAATATATTTGTTGCAGGCTTCTTTAATTTTCTTTATTGCAGTTGTTTTTTTACTTAGCTCTCCAAGGGTGAGAAGAAATATGAGTTCCTAGATATTCAGATGGGATACCCATGCTCTGTGGCCTCATCTCAGGCTAGGAGGTAGTGAGATACCTGCAAGTTAGGGGCAGGTAGTATGTATGGCTGTTCTTTCAAAGAGTCTCTCTGACATGATAAAATATTTTCTACTGTTTTTGCTGAAAAGAAAAAGGTGCAAGAGTCCCTTATGGTGGAACCAGAGTCAAAGCTGGTGAGAGCTGCCAGGTTTTATTTTGTATTGTCTATTTTGCACATGTGAGTAAACTTTCAGGTGCTTCCAATTGGTCTTTTATAGGTGTATATAGCAGACACCTGTTGATGCAGATGGAAGTTTTTACTCTCTCAAATATCACCTTCTTAGCTCACTCCAGAACACCAGTCTAAGACCCAAGAAGGGCTGGCTCAGACCGACCTCCATTCATACTGCAAAAGACAGTATGGACTCTCCCATTCTAGGTCTGGCCACCTCTGCTTGAGGACACCATCCTCCACCAATGCAGGCATAGACCACTTACTTTTATCATGATAAGGGCATTACTTTGACCCTGTGATGAGGTCCAGGGCAAGAGCAACACTGGATGGATATAGCCGGTCAGCTTTTTTGGGGTGAGGGCTGAGCAGGGTGGACACAGCACCTCTACACCACTTGGCCTGGACTTTGTGTCAGTGGACATAGCACTGCAGGTATGCCTACAAGGTACCGTCAGGTGCTGCGTGGATTTTCAAGGCTCTGATTTGTTGTCAAAGGCATCCGCAGAAGCAGTTAGGTTGGATTTAGGCTTTTAAGTCCTTTTATAGATCCACCTCTACTGTCTGTTTTACTAGTTTTGAAGCTGTCTCTTTTCTCTTTGTGGCATAGCAAAGGACTATCTTGCTTTCTACTTTAAATAGGCCTAAGCCCTTGGGACAAAAATTTATCAGTAGTATGCAAAACTATATTTCAAGCTCGAACTTGTTGAAAAATTAATCATTATTGTTTTGAATGACTTAAAATTGTTTAATCCAAAGGAACCAATGAATCTAACTCCTGAACACTCCTGTTTTGAATGAAGTTCAAGCTCAGACCTTGAATGAAGACAGTGCAGAGAAACAAGAGAGAGAAGATGCAAGTCCTGGCTCGCTTAAACTACCCTGAAATTAAATGTTTGTGCATTTTGAAGACCAGACTTGTGTCTGACAATGAGAAAGTAGACATTAAATACACAGTTTGATTGATTTCTCCTTTTTGCTTTGGATGCTTCTGAGAGACACTAGATGGCACCTTTTGTTTGCTACGTGAGCGGGGCCAGAAATAGGGCCCATCTGAGTGCTGGTGAAAGCTGACAATTATTTTTGAAGCAACTGGTGCATCCATATGGATTCTTTCTGACGAAGGAGACAAAAATACCCTGGTGCTCAATATCCAGAGAAACAGGGAGGACAGAGCACCTCTTAACTACCTTGTTTATTCTTTCTATATCTTCTCCGCACTGTAGGTGGTGGGGCATTGAGACACCCCAGGTAGTTAAAGAACAGGCTGGGAAAAGTTGTGTTCATGATGCATTTTAAGGAAATGGGTTTGGTGAAAGCCGGGCACAATACAGGCAGCTAGGGTAGGGTCTAGGCCAATAGGATATAACATATCACAGTGTGAAAGTGCAATGTAGCACTGTCCACCTGCCTCACTGCAGAAATCTAGTGTCATATAGGGATGCCATAAAAGATTCTATATGAAGTCCAGCCACTGCTCCTGGAAGGCATGGGTTATATCTGCTCAGCCTCTGGGTCTGTATCTGAGTTGTCTCTGTATCAGGTGAGTAACTGCACTGAGCTCCCATCACAGGTGTTGAAGACAGTGAATCAAAGCAGGGGAGTTGCTCACCTTACATAAGCACGGACACCCATCAGCCCAAACTCTCTTCACTCTCCAATGACTGTACTGTCTAGATCACTGTTGACCAGGCACCCAGAACTGGGTAGACACCTGAATTTAGGTGGCTGCAAAAGGAGGTGAACCCCACACCTAGTGAGCAAGTTTGCTTTGTATTTGTCTCCTGCTGATCTTAGACTCATGTAAATTGGTGACTCCTTATGGTGAGCAGAATATGGGATGTATAGCCTCATGACTCTAGCAAGGGATCATGAGGAGCCAGCCAGTGATCGCCAGTTCTGTTTGCCAGTGATGTGAATGACCATAAATGTAACACTACAAATGGCACCCTTCTAGTACGAAAATATAGTCCAAAACAAAGCTATTTTTAATTGATCAATGCTGAGAATTCTCTGACTGTTCCCCCTAGCAAGTTTGTACAGGCATGTATTTATTTTAGAAAGAATTTTACTAAACTGTTTTGGAAAAATCTGTCCTGAGCTAATTGTGCAGTTTCTACTCTGTGTTTATCATGGTGCAACCCCTCATTCTCATCTTTCACAAACGGGGGGATTATGACTTTGCTGTTTTGCAGGGCTTCTCAGGCACAGACTGCTTTGACTGCCTTGATCATCAGTCCAGTGCCTTGACATCAAAAGTCCTCATCTGGTTGATGTTTAATGCAAAAGTATTTGCAGAACCCCTGTTCCCCACAGAGCAGAAAGCACAAGTCATGAAACGTCTCCTTTGCCCATTGGAAACTAGCCTTACCTTTATCACAAAAGCTGAACTACTAGAAATTCAATGAAAGATCACAGTGAAAGGTCACAATGAAAGGTCTTTTCCTAAGAAAAGAACAAGAAAGGACGTAGGTCTAGAGCTCGTATGTAGGTCTACAGCCAGTGACTTGGACTGCTACAATGCGAGCTGGTTTGTAAGGAATAAAGGTCCACAACATGCTGGGGCCTGGGCTACATCAGTATTACAGAGAGAAGAAATGACCCTCTCCCCCAGTGGTGCTGTCACTTTGACTTGTGAGGAAATTCCTTCTTGGTGATCTGTCCAAGCCTGAGCTGGTCATCAAGACACATAAACAAGCTTTCTAGAGGTTTTCAGTACTTTCAGTGTACTCTGCCTGTCATCCTATTTCTGAAGCTAGACCATGTCTCCTGCTTTGAAGGGAGGAAGAAAAAAACCCTAAGAAGTCAAGTTATACATCAGCTAGAGAAAAAAACACCTTCATGCCCACTGTAAGCAACTAACAGAAACTCTGAAACAAGGATCTAATTAAAACCAGCGTAAAAATCATGCAAATTTACCCTGTCAAAAAGTAGCCATTCTGCCTCCTTATAGAGCCCTTACAATTCTTGTATTCACTCCTACAATCTCTATCTGATGTGCATTAAATCTAAATAAAATAAATCTACTACATTACCTTTATTGAAGAAGCTGGCTATTTTTCAGGAAAAAAAAAAAGTTATATGATTAAAGCTGCACTATTGCAATAAAAAATTAGGTGTTTCTCATTAGGAAAAAGATCCAAATCTGGCCATATAGTTGTCTACAATACATATGTCTACATGTGAACTAGGAGTGTAACTTCTTATAGCCAATCAAGATCTAGGGCTGGATTCAGCTGCCTGCATGTAGGCATCTGGTGGCATTTGAGATGCCCTTTGGTATCTGAGAGGTCTGATTTGGACTTGCAGATACAGCACAGGATCTTTGTCCTTCCAGAGGCTGTTCAGGATACCTTAAATGGCACTAGATGCCTGTCTTTAGACAACTCTGTCAGGCCCTTAGTCAGTACAAGGGAAGCCAGAGAGCTATTCAGCTCACCCTAATCTCACCAGTACATTCTTATCTTGATAGGTCTCCAGGCTTCACTGACTATATTGACTGACTATAATGGCCTGTGGACATTTAGCTCACATATAGGTGCTTACACATGGACACCACCCCTAGCTTGTGTGCATTTGCTGGATCAGATCATAAGAAGGTGTAGAGTCTATCAGTGCCCTTGTCCAGGTGGAGGGGACGGACCTGCCTTCCCATTCCCTCACTATGGTTAGTGCACAGGCCCATCTGTGATCCATCGTTAGAATTAGGGTCATACTTAAGGAGAAAAATAGAGTCATATCCATGATCTGTTGTAGGTCTGAGCTAATGATTGCAGTATCAATGAAATATGAGGGCAACTGGTAGGATTTCTCAAGCTAGATGACTTGCATTTGTAAAACTCATTGGGATGGTTGTAAATGCTTAATAGTTGTTTGCCTCACTGAAGGAGGAGTACATACGTCCTCCGTTGCAGATTGGCCTTCAAAAGTACTGTTATGCACAGAGGATTTGGAACAAGTGACACTTCAGTCACTGTATTTTGGATTGTAACTTTGATTCTACAGGAAGAACGTGACACCCTTAGTATCTTGTGATCCTGTTTCACTTCACAGAACCTTTTAAATCTCTCCATTCACACATCCATACATCACATGTTATGCCTTTTGCCACCTTTTAATCTTTTGCTACCTGTCTTAGTACATACAAACAGATGACATGGAGCAAAATGAGATGCTGCATGGAGAAATGAATATGCAGAGGGCTATTACCAGTGCTTGTCATCTCCATCTGTTAAAAGGGTAATCAAGGTTATCATCTCCAGAGAACCAAAACTCCCTTAATGTGGTTCTGTAGCTTAAGGGGAGCATCTGAAGGACCACACTCAGGGGATATCCCCTGATAAAGCCCAGCCTAACCAGCGGTTTCAGCACAGGAAAGTGTGTATGTGATGGGAGCAGCAGGCAGGGAGACCTGCACATGGGACACACGGCTCTTTTGCTAATGGCAAGCTAAAATGGATCAGCTTTGACCCTGCACGTCTGCACAGAGACCTCTTAACTTCTTGGACTAACCTGGTTGTGGCCTTCTGGACCTATTCTAATTTAAATCAAATGCTGCCGTGCTCAGAGCAGCCCACTCCCCATTACAGGCTTACAGAGGTTGCACAGTGCAACAGCCATAGGATGTGTCTTCATCCACTCAGGTGCAAATTTAATCAAGCAGTGAAATCATGATAAAATCTTCCACTTAGGGCAACAAAATGTGGGTGCGAGGCATTTTGGTGGTGAAAGCTTGGTGTAAGGAGCACATTCCTTGTACAAGGGACTGCTGTTAAGATTTTTATTGCGATTTTTCATAAGAAATCTTTCACTAACAACTTCCTTTTGTTTCTTTTGGATCTCAGATATTCATACACAGATAAGCAAAAAACCAGAAGATTTTTCCCCGAACAAGGCATAATTACAATAGTTGGCTGCAATGAATTAAGAAATGCAGTGGGTCTGTGTCTCGAGCATGGTAATTTCAGAGCACAAGGCAAGTTGTTTATTACTTCTTATCAGCTGTAACTTGAACAAAGTAGCTTAAACTATAGCAAAGATTAGCAAGCTGAATCATCAAGCTAAAAAGGTGATTTTTTACTGTCGTTCTTTTCTACATCAGCATTTCATTTTTTATTCCATACAAGTGCAACAGGTAGAAACATCCCCTGGCCACAGGTTCCCCACCTGCTCTGCTCTGCAGACACACTGAGCAAGCTCTTGGTTTCTCAGCCATTTGAACTGCTGTTCTTGACACGCAGTTCAGTTGGCATCCTCTCTTTAGTAAGTAAATGTGGCTGAAGAGCCCCCTGAATAATTTATTGTTTTCAGTACCTGACTAGGCAGTCCAATTAACATTTAGTGAAAATCATATTCCTGACTTTAAAAGGCAGGATATTGACAGGGAATGAATGGCTTTGGTCAGCAAGGACCACGGGTCTCTTGCAGGTGTTTAACAAACAGGTCAGCAGGAGGTGGCTGATGCCTCTTAGGGCTCACATGGATGGGGAGCTACTGGTGGTAGACATGAAGACAAGCAATGAAGTTCAGATGCTTGTGGCACACTGGTGGGTCTCCAGTCTGAGCAACTGAGACCCAACGTGTGCTGCAGGACATTTGCACAGCAGAGAGTGCACAGTAAAGATGGGGTGAATGGGATGTCTATCTCTGCACAGCACAGCAAAGGTGGGATGAATGGGATGTTTATCTTTGACAAGGCAAGCTGCTTTATCTTACACACTTGTTTCCCTTTTCTTTGGTAAAGAAAAGCAAAAAGGGATGAAATAGGAGTGGAAAATTTACACCTGAGAAGGAAGATGATGGATGGGAATGTGTCTGCAGTGCTCAGCCTGACCATTGGGTTCTGGAAGCCTTCTTGTGACCCAGCTTTCAGTGCTGATGCTTTCCTTCATTATCTCCTTGTTTCTTATTTTGCATTTTATATTGAAGATACATTGTACCTGTGTACCTGTGTGAGGGAGTAAAATCTGTGTTTCCAGTAGATGAGAAATTAGCAGAAGTGGATTTCATTGCAGTTTAATATTTTATGAATTTGATTAATCAACTTGCAGTCAGTAGATGAGCATCAGAATAATATTTCAATGAGATATCAAAAGATGGCCTGGAATTGTCTCTGGTTTCCTAAAACTCTCAAGCTTCTGCTGTTGAAAATTATAATAACAGGTTTTTTAATCATGTCTCATACCTTTAGAAAAAGAATCATCAAGAGAAAGATATTGAAAAGCAGGTATTAAGGGAGAAAGTCAATCCACCAGTTTCTGCAATGGGAAACTGTATCACTAATCTATTATCATTTTTTTTTTATTCTGTCAGTAATAAAATGTGAAAATGGAAAGCAGTGTAAAATCAAGAGTAAAACCAATGTATTTTAATTTTCAAAAAGGGATTGAAAAGTTCCCTCAGACGAAGGTGTAAAAACATCACTTGCTTCTGTTCAGAAAAGCAATGCATTGTCTGGGAGCAAAAGCCAAGAAATAGGAAATAAAGAATGGGAGGAATCCATTTCCGTCACAGCAAAAGAGTAAGAGCAGAGTATTGATGTTTTGATCTCTTGAGTTATATTTTCAGGGTCTGTCACCAGTGACTAAGTTTGGTTGAAGCTCTGAAGAATTGAACAAGGGTGAACAAAATGACAGGTGGAGTTCAGTGTCAACAGATGCAAAATAATATTAATTGGAGAGGAAAACATGATTTAGACATTAACCTTACACTGTTCTGCCTGTGTTAGGTTAGTAAGGGGACTTGGGTATGGTGGTGAACAGCTGTGTGTAGCTACAGTCCAAAGAACAAACCAATATTGGTGGTAAAGGTATTGAAAAAGAAGATACTGTTTTTTATATGGTCGGGGCTGACTCTCTGGGGAAGACCATGTGCAGGTCTGGGTGCTCATACTCTCAGGTGTAGCATAGATCTAAGTCAGCTTCAGCTCAGGGTGACAGGAATGATTTGGAACATGTAAAAATATTAAGCAGAAACTGTATTTTGAAAGATTGAGATCATTTGCCTTTGAAACAAGGAGGAGTATGATTGCAATACATGAAACACCAGATGATCTGGAAAAGTGAGCTTGGGAGCACAAGAATAAGGGAAAATCAATGGTTTAGGCAAAGGCAAATGCAGTTAATTGGAATTAGGTAATTTCTAATTTGGATAATACACTATTTATGTGGCTTTCACTCCCCCAACATGGGACACCAAACATCTGGGCTTATCCACTTTTTCAGTCAATGAGTCTTTTAGAGAGGAAAATTGCTAAGTGATAGAAGGGAATCTTGTTGCCACAGAAGAAATAATTAGACCGTAAGAATTACTAACCCAGAGTTGTGTTTACCATTAATACTCTATCAAATGTTGATTGTGTGACTAAACTGCAAGGTAAAAGAGCAGCTGTAACCACTACCCAACAATATAAGCAAAGTCATCATTGCTGTGAAAGGAAACATGAGATGAATGAAAACAGTCCAAAAGGTGTTTTTATCTTAAGTGAAGAAACTGGGCAGTTTTTACAACTATAGTATTGAACGGTTTTCCTAATTTTCTGGTACAAATGTGATTTAAAAAAATCAGTGTCTGTTAAAATATTTGTGCGCAGAGAGACACATTCCAAAGATTCAGAAGTTGCTTGTGCACATTTAATTTGAACCTTAATACATTTTGGAAACAGCAGCATTTTGCTTGACATGAGCATGCCTGCCAAGTACATCCACGTGAAATATCTGCTTTCTGCTACCCAGTAGTCTCCATTCAACTTTCTTCATTGTTGTCATGGCAATAAGACTGGTTTTGACACTGCCATTAATGAACTCTGAGAGTGAGAAAGGTCTTTCTCCAGCAAAGAGTGACACCACCACAAAGCAAATTAAATTGCTCTGACAACATATCTATTGAGAGCCAGTTCACATGTCACTGGAGCTTTTAGTATCTTATTGATGACTTTGTGTCTGCCAAAAGTCATAAAGTACTGTTGTTGTAACGGGTTTATGTTTATAGACGGCATTTGCCTGCGTTGTTTGATCGCCCTAATGCTGATATATTCTGTCATTTTACCTTGATGGTTGCATTACCATCAAGTAATTACTATTACTCCCCTGTCAATGAATTAATGAAGGTTTGTGTGTCAGTAATAATTTCTTATCTCCAGAATGGTGTAATGTATATGCCATAAACACATAACTGACAACTGATTACCCTATAGTTAAGTGATAAGAGCAGTTGACAGGAGTAGCTGTGGATCACAAAATAGACATAGGCCAGCACATTCTTCTGTGTAACAAAAGCGGAAATAAACATGGCCCAAATCAGGTGTGGGTATGGCCTTTCACAATCACTTTGCTGCCTGTTCATAAAAGGACCTAGCACTTGCGGAAGATGTAAAAGATATTGAGAAGTCATTTTTAAAATACCATACATTAATGTGGATGGTGCTTTACACTGAAAGATCACCCTGGTCCAAGTGGCTCACTGATTCTAAACCTATAGCACAGTCAGCTCAGAGCTGCTCAGCCACATAGAAATATGTGAATTCTGCTTTCTCTGAATTAGGGGGCTGAAAAATAAGTCAGCAACTTTATTGCTTCTGGAAAACAGAGGGAATGAGGTGAGCTACAATCGACAGCCTGAATTCCTGTGGTCACTCCTGGCAATGCAACGGATGGGGTGAAAGTGATGGACACTGTAGGTTTGAATAAGGGGATCTTTCTCCCACACCAGCTTCCTCACAAGAGGCTGCAGGACACACTGACTTTCCAGGACACTATATTTCCAGGTTTTATGATACTGTGTAGACAGCTGGATCTATCTGGTTTTTACACACACGACACCCTTTTGTCTTAAGCAATTGCATACCTCTGCTTGAGGCCAACCTGCCTTGTAGGCAGTCACCATTCCCACAGGTGACTCTTCCATACCCACAAGCCAAAAAAGAGAAACCTTATCTTGCCCCGTCAGAGCGCACAAAGACTTTCTGTGCATTAACTACTGCGCAATGGTGTTAAGAGCTTCAGGCCTTTGTGGCTATAGGTCTTGTTTGCTATAACCTAGTTTGACCAAAAACATCATCATGCAATTTTTTTTCTTTCACAGTTGCAGAATAATTAGTAAAGCTGTAGGAAAATGTAAACCCAGGGGTATTTCAGAGGAGACTACTGGATAGTAGGGTACATGGAGCCATACATGACTTTTGGCAGCAGCAAAGTCATCATAATATCCTGAAAGATCCAGTGACATGTAAACTCACTCTCAATAGATATGCTGTCATAGCAAGTCTTAGTGTCCTAAGTCCCCGTTACTGGGGGATGCACAGGTACTTGGATGGACAAACAGCTGATTTGGGTTTGTTATGGCATAGCTATAACAAACATTTGGACAATGCCCTTAAAAACATGCTTCAACTTTTGGTCAGCCCTGAAGGGGTCAGGCAGTTGGACTAGATGATCGCTGTAGGTCCCTTCCAACTGAAATATCATATCCTATCCCATCCTCTTATTCTAGCTGAGCATGGGCTATTCTGTGTGGGAAACAGTATGCTAGAGCTAATCTAAAATGCAGTCTTGCATCTTAGAGAGGTTTGAGGTTTTGCCCTGATGGGGCAAAAGACAGAAACGTCTACTACTGCTGTCCAGGCTTCACCACCACTGCAGGCATTACAGCTGTGAGTGAGTCGTGCTGAGGTGTTAGGGTAGCCAAAAGGGCTGAGGAGGCAAGTGGGAGACATGTGAATATGGATAGTTGTCTGTGATAATTATGTGGACTGCTACACACTGCTGGGCAGTGTAGACAAGAGGCAGCCACCATGGATTAATCTGGGAGATGTTACAAATATTAAAGCATCCTTTATCAGCAACCAGTTTTCCATATTCTTTTCAAGCATATTTCTGTTATTCCATTATCTACTCCCACATGAAAGAACACCCATTTTGGAGTCCTCATTATTCCAGCTCTAACAGATCTGCCAAGGTTTGTTGGAGAAGGGTCAGATGTGTAGATGTCATACTGTTTCATCCTTCTTCAGCCATATTGTGCAGACCCTCCAGAAGTTTCCATGTTCTGACTTAAAGCAGCTTCATGATACTGCAGCAGGTGATGGAAAAACATTACAAACAGTGGAGCGATGGATCCAAGGTGTTGTGTAACCAAGAGCATGCCACTCAGCTTTACTGAGCTTCACTCAGTAAAAATCTGGGTAGAAAGCAACACTGCACTGATGACTAGATACTGCACCTGAAAATTCATTTCATTCGAATATCTAATGCAGTGTACCTTATGTGGGCTTATGGGTGGATCTCAAAGGGATTTAAATACCCTTTGGTGAATATCTATAACTTTATCTTTACAAAAAAGGGGTAGATAAAGACTGCACAGTATCTAACTAAATAATGTCATTGCAGGCATCAAGAATAAATTCTCATTGTTAAAGAAATACCATGACTCATAACTAGAGTTACTTTTCATTATTTGCTTAAGGGCTAGAGAATACAAAAGATATATTCATGACACACTTCAAATTCCTGTTGCTTATTCATTTTATTTTTGATTGAACACACCAACCTCAATAAAACTATGCTAATATTTTCCACTGGAGCTCATCTGCCCTCAGTCTTTGTGTGTGTCTGACACTGCTGGTAACCCCCATTTCAAAAAATAAACACATTAACAACACACACGGGAGGAGGCATTCAAAAGCTCATCTTTGTCTTCATATTTGGTCTTCCAGTCAGTCTGCTTTGGTCATACAGAGACTCACTCATTTTAACATCCTTGAAGAAACTGCTAAAATGTTCTGCCATGTGCTTATTATGTAAGGCCCCATTTAATCACTTGGCTCCACCCTGAGTGCAAGTGGTGAAATTCAGCTTGAAAAATGGTGAGAAAAGACAAAGCACGTCCTGTAGTACTGGTAGCAAAAGGTGGTTTTGCTCTCAGGGTCCATTATAACAGCAAGCCCACCCTTATGCTAGTTTGCTGTTTCTTTGGCAGGTGAAAAAAATTTAAACTGGAAAGTAAATAATAAACATTTTTTGCTGTTTTCTCCATAAGGGCCACATTTGTTATTTATGACAGGAGTGCCTTTTTGCAAATTTGACCAAATTTATACCTCTAAGTTCATCAGAAGAACAGAGAAAAAAGGAAAAAGATCATGCAAGAAAACGTGAATGTTGAAGTCTCAAATATTATAGAATCATAGAAGAGTTAGGGCTGGAAAGGACCTTAAGATCATCTAGTTCCAACCCCCCTGCCATGGGCAGGGACACCTCAAACTAAACCATTCCACCCAAGGCCTTCTCCAGCCTG